>AWWV01013539.1:0-95406 GCA_001974805.1 Corchorus capsularis | reverse complement strand
ACTCGGATTCAGACTATGCTGGTTGTGTAGACTCAAGAAAATCCACATTTGGTTACTTGTTCCTGTTAGCCGGAGGAGCAGTATCATGGAAGAGTGGAAAGCAGTCAGTTATTGCTACTTCCACCATGGAAGCTGAATTTGTGGCATGCTTTGAGGCTACAGTTCATGGATTGTGGTTGCGGAACTTTATCTCAGGGTTTGGAGTTGTCGATAGTATAGCTAAGCCGCTGAGAATTTTCTGTGACAATTCCGCAGCTGTCTTCTTCTCAAAGAATGACAAATACTCGAAAGGTGCTAAACATATGGATTTAAAGTATTTGTCAGTAAAGGAAGAAGTACAAAAACACACAGTGTCTATTGAGCATATTGGTACTGACTTGATGGTAGCGGATCCGTTAACTAAAGGACTACCGCCCAAGACATTTGTAGGGCATGTTGAAAGAATGGGCCTTATAGATAAGTCCTTGTTAGCATGATAGCATTCTGTATATATACATTAAACAGTCTTGCTCTTACAGTTATGACACTGGATGAATTCAGTTAAAGTTGTGTTTCTGCTTATTATTTGTTGTCCACATTATATTGTATACATTATTGTTTTCTGTGATGACATTATATGAGGATTATAGTGTTTCTCAATTATGGTTATTCTCCATAAGGCCATTTTGAACTGGGTTAATTATGTGATACATGGAAGGGATCAAGTTGTTATTAGACTTGTGATCGCCATGATCCGATTAACTCAATTCAATCAAAGGAATGATATGACTTGTGAATTTCAATATAAAATGCGCACTTAAGGTATATTGAATCTTCAAGTCATTATATGGGTCAAGTGGGAGATTGTTAGATTTATTTTTAATCTAATTGGTTTGACCCATATAACTTTGGGCTTCCTTGTCATTAAGGGTTTTAATTGATGGACTTAAAATCCTAGTTAGACAAGGACTTAGAGAGGTCCATAAGGTTTTAATAATCCTAATAGGGTTAGGAGTTAAAGGGGTTTGCTATATAAAAGGGATGAACCCTCTCCTTTCCCTTTATAACGTAAAAACACTTGACGGCTAGGGTTTCTCATCCATCAGAGAAATAATTAAAGTAGAAGGAAGAAAGGAGAAAATCACCCTGTTTAAGATTTTTTAGAAAGACTATGGATAAAGGTAAGTTGGTCTAACCTTCTTGTTTATTAATATATATGTGGTTGATTTATTTGGGTTAAAAGATCCAATCCTAAGATGGTGTTCATATTTTTCTATTATGATTAAATTGAAAATATGCAGACACTAAGTATCCTGAATTCTTCAGTTTAATGGAATTTGGTATCGTTGATCATATCATACAATCTAGCTTTGTCTCCTAAGGTTACAGCACTTTTTGAAGTGATCAGTGAGACATATATATAGGAGGAACAAAAACTTTCTCCAACTATAACATATATGTTAATGCAGTGGGAAACAGAATTTAAGTAAAGCAAAACATTGAAAGTTAGTTATATAAAGGAACGTCAAATTATTAATTTTGGCACATTAGAACAAACTAATAAACATATTTACACTACAATTAAGGGTTGGGGCCGGGAATTGCAGGACAAAGATTCGAATCCCTATTGTGTCTGAGTGAACTTGGCGCTCAAGCTATTAGGTGAAGAGCCAATGCTTGGAATAGATTAATTTGAATGAACAAATCAAGAAATTAGTATTTGCATCTTAGCAATAGATGGGAAACTCACCATTTATATGAAGTTGAGTTTTATAAGGTCGTTTTTCTCTCCTTAATGTTTTTTTTTAATTCATTTATGTTTCCCATTGATAATTACTTTAGATGGGACCATTAGACTCACATATTATCCTAATCTATGCTTTAAGTAAAGAATAATAATGTAGAAGGAATTCTCTCTTTTTGCTCTTTTTGGTTTATATCTTTGCCATTCCTTTTTTTTTTTGGCCAGATCTTTGCCATTCTTTTTATCTAATCACTTTTTATATTACTTTTATAGTGATGAGGGGAAAAAAAAGGAAGTTGCAATATTGTGCTTGGTCATTTTTTTTTTTTTAATGTTCTCTTCTGTCTTTTTATCTTTTGGTTGGAACTTGAAAGGATCTAAAATCCTTTTATGGATTGGTTCACTAACTTTTCTCCTTAAAATTAAATACTCTCTAATTTTTGCTTTTGATTCCTTTCATGTCAGACAAGAAAAGTATGGAATCAACAGCTTCAAATTATTCAGAAGCAAGCTATATATAGCTCATAAAATTACCTATAATCAATAAAGAGCTATTTCGTTCCAAAATTTGACCAAATAATGTTTAGTCTTAATTAATTAATCAATCATGTGCAGCACAAGTTACAATATGTACTATAAAGGTATATACCGGTCTAAACAAGCAATTGTTTAATTAGAAAGGTAAAATTTTAAGAATGTTTTTTTTAAGGTAATTATACGCAAGAAATTGCCTACAACTTGTAATCTTTCTGAGGGTAAAAGTTACTAAAGAAAATACCTACCTTCGCATTGGATGTCATTTCCACGAAAGTTTATTATTATTTTTATTAGTAATTTGTAAAATTTGATGCCAAATCGTTAAGATTTGAATTGGAAGCTAAGCCTAATATAAAAACTTCATCCCTTTAATGCTATAATTAGCTAGCTATAAGAGGGATTTTTTAAATTTTTTTTAAATATTTAGAAGTTAACTTTATTCGAACCAGATTGACTCGTTATGGGGTAAAACTCTTTTAACAATGATTTTTTCCATTCATATGAGTGAGCTATTAATTATACTATAATGCAATTGTAAACTCAGTCACAAGCAGTGAAAGGAAATTTCTGTGCGAATGTTAGCAAAAAAAAAAAAAAAGAAAGATGTAGCTTAGCTAGAGAGATTGAGATCCTATAGAAACCCCCGGATGAAATTTGTTCTATTCTAAGTTTGCATGCATGCAGTGGGGAGTGACATTCCATAAAGGTCATTATCTTTTGTACTAATAAAACAATTAATTTAATTAATTACAGAATTAAAGAGAAATATAAGCAAAAAAAATTACAGAAAGCCCTTTCAAATTGGGGCATATATATTTGAACTTTTTGATATTTGAGTAGTATAAAAATTTTACGATTTGTATTATTCAGATCGTGAAGGATCAATGTACCCAAAAACAAAGAAAAAAAAGTGGAGGACCAAATAAATACAGTTGCATTAATAAATGTATCGAAAACGAATACTCTATGAACTTCTTCTTCCTCTTCTTCTTCTTCTTGTTTTTTTTTTTTGGGTTGAGGGGGTTAATTGGTTATGATCTTTCATTGTTGAATTATTAGAGAGTGGGACAGTGTACTCAAATTCTGGTTGGCAATTAGTATATTTTAGTTATCGACAGCATTGGTTATTTATTATTGCAAGTTCAAACACTTTCTTATATATATTTCCACATTTGTCTGCTGCTCTCCCTTTTTAGCAAAATCTTTTTTTTGTGCAAAAAAATAAAAATAAAAATGTTAGCCACTCGTTTGATGTACTTGACAGTCATGTGCCATTCTAGTTTTCTTTTTTTTTTTTAAAGAAAAATATTGTAATTTTCATTTATATAAATAAAATTACAAAATAGTAACAAGAAATTACAATAGGTTGAAAAAAGTATTCATCCTTTGCGTTTAGATCTTGATCTCGCTTCACAACCCGAGCTATCTTGATGATTTGGAGTCTCAAATCTTCTTCATAAGTCTCTAGCACGTGCGACACCTCTTTGCTCTCGTTTCTGTGTAATTTAATCAACAGAAAACTTTCAAAAGCGACACAAATGTGAGTGATTCGAGAACCCCCTTGATTAACTCGCTGAAAGCAAAATCACATCAAATTCATAGGGTATTTAATAGACACATATAAGACATACTGATCAAAATTACTAACTAATGAATTTAATGAACCTAGAAATTCCGAGTTGCATGTTTTATTTTGGATACACAAACGTAAATGTTTTAGTCATATATATTTGTGAAACAAATGAGAATTAGATAACGTGTGTAAAAAAGAACAAGAAAATGTTAATTATGTATAATATTTTTTTCAAACCTCGTATATATCTGGCAATTAATTAAGTCTTAACTATTCCAGAGTTGAGTCATACATACATTTGATCTTATTTTAAAGAGAATGAAATTCTTCCGAAACTTATTTTATCCATTAATAAGACTCTAACTTTCATAACTTATTTAGAGGGCATCGATCTTCTCTCCCAAGTCCCAACCCAACCTAACAAGTAACAACCATTAGGTACGTAGATTGTGTTAATTATAAAATGAAATACTGTAAAACTTCTATATAAATTAATATGTTGGGACCATGTAAATTTATTAATTTAGAGAATTATTAATTAATCAATAAATTAATTAAACCTACTATTAATCTTACTAGTTTTAGCTTTCACGTGCGTTGCACGTGACCCAACGTGTTTAAATGAAATATTTATATGAAATTATGATAATCTCTCTATTAAATTATTGATAATTACACTATTTTTTATGATCCCATTATGAAATTTTGATAACCTTCCTATGAAATTTTAATTTTAATAATGATACACTATGGAATTTCGAGAACCTTTTTATAAAATTTTTTAAACCTTCTTATGAAATTTTGTTAACCTCCCTAAGGAATTTTGAAGATTTCAATATGAAATTTTGATAACTTCCCAATGAAACTTTGATAACCAAAAATATAAGATGTTGATAACCTCCATATGATATATTGATAACCACGTTATGAAAATTTAAAAACCTCCATATAATATTTTCCACGTTATGTTCACTTTACCCTACTCTTCTAACTCAACAATTTTCAATTGACAAAGTGAATGCGGCAAAACATTATATAACGAAGAGATGGAGTTTCACTAACAATAGTATTGTATGTGTTAGTTTAATATTTTTATTGACATTTAAAAATTGCAATTAAAAGTAAAATATTAAATTCAAAAAAATAATAGTAAAGGAAATTTACATGTTCATCAACTAAAATCAATTTGACAAACTTATAATTCGGTCTAAATTGAAATTTTTAATTAATAAAATTTTACTAAATTTTAATAACGGAAATTTAGAAATATATTTGGAAAAAAGATCAGTGCAATCGGAAAACATAAAGTTTCCTATTATTCGTAGAAATTTGCATGTTCATCAATGAAAATCAATTTTACAAAACTTATAATTCGGTCTAAATTGAAATTTTATAATTAATTTTTAAATAATAAATTTTAATAATGTCAATTTAGAAATATATTTGAAAAAAAAGGGTGCAATCGGAGATAAAGACAAAAAGCAAAACTAAATACAACGATTGGAAACAAAGACAAAAGGTAAAATTAAATAGGAGGTTGGAAACAAAAAGTCAAATTGACTTTCTTATAATTTAATATATGTATTATATAATCTAATAATTAATAATGAAATAATTTATGATTAAAAAAATAATAGAATAATTAAAATATTATTTAGTAATGACAATTTAGAAATATGTTTTAGAAAAAAAGGGTACAATTGGAAATATGTTTTAAAAATAAGGGTATAATCGGAAAATTTAAAGTTTCCCCTTATTCGTACTTTTATATATAGTATAGATGAGCAAGGCCCTCATTGAGTGCCACATGGTGTTTTGTTTTTTTTGACAAGTGTCAATTGTTAATCTCCTTTGTTTATTATGTTTGTGGTTATTTAATATTTAATTTTTTGTGTATTAAACGTATGCTAAATTTTAATTTATGATTTAATTATTTTGATTGGCAAAAAAATGATTTATTTAATTTGAAAGATTAACAACAAAAAAATTAGAAGAGATGTACTCATTAAATAAGTACAGATACCAAACAATACAAACAATACAAAATGCAATGAACTATTGGATTTAAAGGAAAATACAAGCACCAAAATGAATATGAATAGACAATAAACAAAAAGGTACATATACCAAACAAAAAAATTAGAAGAGATGAACCCATTAAATAAGTAAACAACTAACAACAAAAAAATTAGAAGAGATGAACCCATTAAATAAGTACAGATACCAAATAATACAAAATGCAATGAACTATATTGAATTTAAAGGAAAAACAAGCACCAAAATGAATATAAATAGACAATAGTTTTCAGAACAAAACTCACAAGACCAAAGGGAAAAAAAATGAGAAAGAAAGAAATGATGGTGGAACCTAATCCGAATCAGGTGCAACCACCAGCAACCAATGATGCTATTAAGCTGAGAGTTGTGCGAGTTTGAAACTGCATACTGCCAGGAAGCCAGAAGGTTGTCGATTTTGCCTCTTTGTTGAAACTGATGATCAAGGCAACACTATCCATGTACAAACCAATGAAGTTGATGCTGGTATATTCAAAGATTTGGTTGTTGAGGGAGCTTTGTACCTCATAGCAGCTTTCAGGCATTCAACGCCTCATATCACTCATGTAAATAGAACGCCTCATATTTGCTTTTCAAAAAAATTAAAAATAATTGATTTCTTGAGCAAATTTCCTTAGAATAGATAACATCTAAATTATATTTTTTAAAATAGTTTTCCTGAGAAAACTTATCAAATAGAGTAATTGCTTTTCTTAACTGAATTTTCTTAAAACCACTTATAAAATAAATTTTCTTAGAATAACAACTAAATTCGATTTCTTGAAAAGGTTTTCTTAACAAAACTTATCCAATAAAACACCCGCACGCAGAGCACGGGTTGTCCAACTAGTAAAATATTAATTTAAAGAGTATTTTTTATACCATCATATAAATTTGAGTATATAAATATAACTTATATACATGCATATGTATTCATTGCACAATATATAACTTAGTATTCAAACTATTGGTTAATTAAAAGAAATTTAACATTAGTCATTTATATTTATATTCATTGTACTGGAACTAGATACATATTCAATGTTGATGCCAAAAAAAAAAAAAGCAGATCCATTTTCAATGTATAATGATGAAGGGAACTACTATATGTATAAACAACATAGAAAAAATTCTTAAATCTAAAAGATATCCAGAAATCAACCATGACCGATAAAATATGTAAAGCATTATGTATACATGTAAATTTTACTAAATTATCTTAGTTATATATTTAAATTTTAGAGAATTATTAATTTATAATATTGATGGGACTCTATATTTACATAAGGGTTTTTATAAAAATTATTATCTTATTATTTTATCGAAATTACTAATTTTTATAACTGACCCAAGTTGGGACCGGTTTAGAGAGGTTATTTATCAAGTTTTAATTTATGAACGTTATACAGTATACAAATATTTACCTAGCAATTAATCACATATATACAATTAATTATAGTGATTTACTAGAAAACAAACTAACGTTTGAAAGTGACCCTCTGTTTAGATAGACATTGAAAAATATAGTATATCCAAAATTGATACAGTGCAAAAAATCTCATACTACATTACATGTCGTGGAAGGGGGACCAAATATCAATATTAATTACGATCAACTTTTTGATCACGGGGTTTTCCTTTAATTTTGGAATTATTATATATTTTTCAACTCCCATTGTTGAATTTAGAATTTTAGATGTATTCTTTTTCTATCACGAGTTTATTTTTCCCCTTGAAGAATTCATTTGAGTATAAAGCAAGAGGTAGATAAACACATTTCTCTCTTGCTATACACATAAAAATTGACACGTTTTCTTTGTATCGATTTTTAATATTCCTAATATTCCATGTGGGAAGTGGGATGGTGTATTGGCAATTAACTATAGATTACCTTATTAGGTATACGGGACACCCTAATGGTTAAAGCATGGAAAATTTTGTGGGAGGTCCATGGGAGGTTCCGAATTAGAATTTTGCGATGGACGATGTGAGATTATGTGAAAGGAGATTCCTATCTCCTAATGAGCGGGATGTGATTATGGAAAAAGAAATGACTAACTCCTATTTTGTAGTCTATTTCAATATCATTTCATGAGTAAAAAAAAATAAATATAATTAAAAAAAACTCTAAATTAATTAGATTAGTTGTATACAAATAGGAGAAATTAACATATATTAAATATTACAAATAAAAAGTACTTTTTTTTATCTTGATTTATATATATGCATACTTGTACTTTTTTTTATCTTGATTTATATATATGCATACTTGTAATAATCAATATAATTCTTGCTACTTCTAATTAATTCATCAAAAGAACTAAATTTGGATTGAGTGCCTAGTTTATTAATCCAAATTCATTATAACTTACAGGCCAATTATATAACAAAATTTAAAAAACAAAGTTCTTTCCTCACAGCTCAACAAATTAGTAACTCTCTAGTCATATCATCTGAATGTAATAAAAATGTAGGGCTTTTTTGCTTTTAATAAATCGCTAATAAGTACCTCTAGCTTGTTCTAGCAAGGGGTTATCATTCTCAAAAAGGAAATCATTTTGTTTTTACTTAATGCTTATCATCTTTTCGAATTTTGTATTAATCAAGACGAAAAAGTGTGGGATATATATCAACCACATATATATACTAATCAAGTTCTAATCCTAAATAGTAAAAAGGGGTTAGATTCTTTTGGGTCTAAAAAAGATTATCACCCTAAAACGACAGATGTTGATTCATAATTCACATGGTTGATACCAAAACTAATGAAGATTGCATTGATGGTTCTCTTATAATAATAATAATTGCCCCCAATCCCATGCTAGAACTCAATCAATTAATTAATTTAGCTTGTTTACCAGTTGATAATACTATACTTTTCTCGTTGTCTGCTTTTGGTTTCTGTCTCATTTTACACATTTCTGGGTGTAAATGACAAACTACATGGGCCCCAAACACAAAGATGATGAAACATGATGAATTATAGGGTCTTTGCTAATTATTTTGCTAACATTTTCAGAAAATAATTACTTGAAGAGATTTCAAAGTTGTGAATTTTCAAAGGAACAATCATACATATTTTTTGAAGTAGTTGGTTGTGCAAGTTGTTTTTGATCCCATTTTTTTTTCTCAATTATTGAAGTATATTTGGTAGTAAGATGGAGAGTGGCCCTGGACACTTAAAATACATATATATGGATATCTGATCATATATAAGATCATAGGGGTTTTCGATAATGAAATTGAAAATATCCCATTTGACTGCTATTGCTATGATATGAAGTATATTATATACTTATTAAATTAGACAGCTCACTCGATTTTGTGCCAAAAAAAAAAAGAAATTGTTAAGAGGGGATTTGGGTCAGGAGATCATTGGATGAATATTGTGTTATATTAATAATTTGACTACTTGATTTTAGCTGAAAGCTCGAGCTTTTTAAAACAAAATTCTACTTTTTTTTTAATTTTCTTTATAGAACGACCGAATTTGGAATATAAGCTGGCGGCCCCACGTTTGGATTTTTTTTTTAATTTAGTTGGGTTAATATTAATTATTTGAGAAATTTAGTTTATAATTTACGGTCTAGTAATTTAATTTGGGTTAAAAATTAGTACGAAAGCCCAATTAAGAGATTATTTAGTATGAGTTTGTGCACATCTTTTGGCTATATAGGTGTGGTATGACAATTGGTGTGTAACTTTTGTAAGAAGGAATACAATTAGGGTTATTAGGGTTTTAGTATAAATATATAAATATAAATATAACATATGCTGATTAATTAGCCTAGTCCACATACGATAATTCCTACACATATAGTATACCGGCATTAGAGAAGAAGAAATTAGAAGAGGAAGATCCAGTTTGACCCGAACACTATTCGTTGCTTTCGCTAATTCTGCTAATAGATAAAACCAGGTATGATATAATTGTTTTTTTTTATCATCTATTAGTGTTCTAGTTAGGAAAAATATAAAATTTGGGAATTTTAACTTACATCTATATTACTTCAAACAATTGGGTATTCAATATAATCGCCAAAAAAAACAAAGGTATTCAATATAAGTATAACAAGAAAATATATAACACAAATTGACCCTTGTAAAGTTGTATACTAATTAGAATCATTAATTTAGAAGGAAACAAGAAACTTATACATATTCAACATAAATGATTAAACTCCAAAAAGAAAAGAAAAAACTATCCCCCTAATTTCCCTAAAGGGATTCAATCAAGATTTGGGGCTTGGGAGTAAAATATTAAGGGAAAATAGAGGATAGAATGAATGATAGATAGATATGTTGTACCACTTTACTTTCTTCTAGTTATATTAAAAAAAAATCATTGATTTCGAAAGATCAAAAAGTATATATTTTAATCACGCATGTCCTGCGTGGAGACAAAACATAAAGCTATGCAATGCTTTGATGAAGAGTAGAAGTAACTAGGAAAAAGGTAAGGAGGGAGATATATTGAACTTTAATCATCATGACATGACTTGGCAACTTTGGCTGATCTGTCAAATATTGTAATTATTCTTTTTTTTTTCTACATTAATTATTCATTAGTATATATTATATTATTATTATTACGTTAATTAATTAAAGTTGATTAGGTATAATAGACCCCCATTTTTTTCATATTACTTTAGTCTTCAATATACCTTGAGATTTGACCATTTCAATGCATTTCTTTTGTCTAGTGGGGATATATATAGATCTTACAAAGTAACTTCCTAATCCTAATAACATCATCCTCCCTTAAATTAATATTTAAGATGATATCACTTATAATCCACCATACTTATTTAACAAATTTAACTTTTAAGTCAATGGTCATATCAAAATTTAATATTAGTAATAATTAACTACTTTAATTTACTCTTATGAAAATTCTATATTTCATTTGGAAGAACGAGAGATATGATGGATAAAGAAAAGTAAAATAAAAGAACATGCAATTCTAAGCTGCAAATCCATCCACACCAAAAGAAAGTAGACCTAGACCATGTGAAGTGTGAACCTTTAGTTATGGTATTGAATTGAATATGGCCAATACCGACCATTTACATTAAAATGGTAAATATTACCTTTCTTTTCTTACTTATTATTTACTCCATATATAGTATATACAGTTTGCAAGTTGTATAGTTTTATAAATGAAAAATAACGAATTCAAAAAAAAAATGAAAATTAACTGTAATGGTATTTCTTTTAATTAAATTTTTTTTCCATGAGTAATAGACCAATGCCCATGGACCAATTGGGTTTGGGGAATCAGGTCCTTTGATTATGTAGTATTAAATAAAGAGATAAAGCTATGAAATGAAATCCTTTCAATCAATAGAAAATAAATAAATAAAGATATGAAATTCTTAAAGGACACTGTCATTAGTTGTCATGGCCGGATGTATATATTCATCAACTCCAAGTCATTCTTAAAGTCAAGAAAACCACATTAAACCTATCTTATTTTTTTAACTCTTATTTTTATCTGTTTTTTGCTTATAAATTTGTTCTCTCCCCTTTGCATTAATTAAGTGCATTCATTGTCAACCTTCTGAATAAAAGAATCTTTGGTTTTAGGCTTTCCAGGAAGCTTACTAATACTAGTTTTCCATTTAAAGTTCAAAAATGTTGGAAGGAATGGTGAAATGCTGTACAAAGCCAAAAACACAAGACAAAAGCATGGAAGAAGAGATCATGGAGAAGAAGAAGATCAAAGGGACAGTGGTTTTGATGAAGAAAAATGTCTTGGATATGAATGATCTCAAAGCTTCTTTATTTGATCGAGTTCATGAGCTTTTTGGCAAAGGTGTTTCTTTGCAGCTTATCAGTGCTGAAAATACCGATCCTGGTTAGCTCCTTTTCTTCCCTTCCTCTGTTTTTATTTTTCCTCTCTCTCTCTGTTTTGGACTTTCTTGAAAGTTTACTGATACCAGAAGCATTTACAGTAAAAATCTATGCAGTCATGGTGGCAAACATAAGCAACTTTTTCAATTTTCCTCTCTGGGTCTTCTTTTTTTGACCTTTCTTTTCATTTGAGCTTAATTTGGTAAAATTTTTGCATAATTTTCAACTAATCATTCCTGTAATAGTTAGATGCAACAGTTCAGAAAATACAGTACTACCAAAATAGTGATTTATTGACTTAAAACAAGTCCTTTAAGCAATCTTTTCAAGTCTTTATTACATTGCTTATCCAAATCTTGCAAGTAAGGGGAAGAAAATATATTTTTGATGATTTTTTTTTTTTCTAACTAAATTGTAACACACGTGGCTTCAGCTAATAGGTTGGGAGGAAAGCTTGGGAAGCCAGCATATTTGGAGAAGTGGGTCACAACGATCACCCCATTAACAGCAGGAGAAACTGTGTTTTATGTCACATTTGAGTGGGATGAATCCCTGGGTCTTCCTGGAGCTTTCATCATCAAAAACTATCATCACAGCCAGTTTTATCTCAAGACAGTAACTTTGGATGATGTTCCTGGCCATGGCCGGATTCATTTTGTCTGCAATTCCTGGGTTTATCCTGCACATAGATACAAATATGATCGTGTCTTCTTCTCCAACAAGGTAACTTCATTTTCAGAATTTAAGATAAGAAAATGGGACCAAAGCTTCCATCTTTTTCAGTTTTGTATTTTCAATTTGTTTTTATTTTCAGTCTAAGGTTAATAATGCTCATGAAAAAATGGAAAAATTGCAACTTTCCAAACGGCTGGTACAAATTTTCACATCAGTATTTAGCCCCACATATGGTCCCCTCACCTGTCTGGGCTGTGGATTTCATTCAATTTTTACACGCCATTTCTCCTAAACAAAATTGATTTTTACCCATGCTTTTCTAAATTGTGAAAAAAAGGAGAGAAATGGGTATCAGAACTTGTATTGATGCTGAACTATTGTTAGTTATGTGATTGATTAGTCCAACTGAGCAATAATTTTGATACTTTTGTTTGGTTGTTAGAATTGGGTTGAGACACTGACAAGGAAACTTTGCTGTATTTGTGTTAGACTTACCTTCCATGTGAAACTCCGGAACCCTTACGCAAGTATAGGGAAGAAGAATTGGTAAACCTAAGAGGAAATGGGAAAGGAAGGCTGAAAGAATGGGACAGAGTGTATGATTATGCTGCCTACAATGACTTGGGGATGCCGGAAAGGGGTTCGAACTTTGAACGACCAGTTCTTGGCAGACATCCAAGTTTTCCATATCCCAGAAGAGGGAGAACTGGTCGGAAACCACACAAAAAAGGTTAGAACCCTAACTCAAGTCCCTGTTTCAGCTGCTACAACGTCTATCT
Source organism: Corchorus capsularis (assembly GCA_001974805.1). Lineage (NCBI taxonomy): Eukaryota > Viridiplantae > Streptophyta > Magnoliopsida > Malvales > Malvaceae > Corchorus > Corchorus capsularis. The sequence continues at coordinate 82,211 of AWWV01013539.1, read as the reverse complement.
TAGCATGATCAAGCAATCTAATCTGTTATTTTTCCATTCTAACAGATCCCCATACCGAGAGCAGACTATTTCTTCTAAGACTCGATATTTATGTCCCGCGAGATGAACAGTTTAGTCTAGTGAAGTTTTCAGATTTTCTTGCCTATGCTGTGAAATCCTTGTTTCAAGTATTGGTACCTGAGCTTGCAGCATTATGTGACAAAACCATAAATGAGTTTGACTCCTTTCAAGATGTACTTGATCTCTATGAAGGCGGTATAAAGCTACCAAATGATGCTACTATTAAGAAAATTAGGGACTGCCTTCCTTGGGAGATGATCAGGGAACTTGTTCGTAACGATGGAGAAAGATTGATGAAATTCCCAACGCCTGCTGTGATCAAAGGTATGTAGAACAATTTTCCGATACATTTTCTTGGCTGCATTGTACAAACTCAACTAAGCTGTAATGAAAATTTTGCTCTGCTACATTAATTCTTGGTGCCTGAATATATTCAACCTTTTCACATGCAAATTATGCATATTGGCTTGTATGATTGCAGAGGATAAGTCTGCTTGGAGGACTGATGAAGAGTTTGCACGAGAAACTTTAGCCGGAGTCAACCCTGTTATCATCAGTCGACTCCAAGTAAAGCACAATATTATTGCTTGTTAACTACTAGATAACATGCTTTCTTGCTCATCTAGATAAATGTTTGAGGTATCCTACTTCAATAATTAACTATAACATGTCTGTAGGAATTCCCCCCTGCGAGCAAGCTTGATCCTAAAGCATTTGGGAACCAGAAAAGTACCATTACAAAGGAACAGATTGAGCCGTACATGAATGGCCTCACTGTGGAAGAAGTACTATTCAAACTTCCCTTGTTTTGCTAGTTTAATCACATTACCAGTTTGTAATGTCTCTCTATGTTTACTAATTGCTGTTCTATTGTTTGGTTCAATATAGGCACTAGAAAGAAACAAACTGTTTATATTGAATCATCATGATGCATTGATGCCATACCTGCGGAAGATAAATTCCACCAGCACAAAGACTTATGCCTCCAGAACTCTTTTCCTTTTGCAAGATGATGACACACTGAAGCCACTGGCAATTGAGTTGAGCTTGCCACATTCACAAGGAGACAGTCATGGTGCAGTCAGCAAGGTTTTCACCCCAGCCGAGGAGGGAGTTGAAGGTTCAGTGTGGCAGTTGGCCAAAGCTTACACTGCTGTGAATGATTCTGGCTATCATCAGCTTGTTAGTCATTGGTATGGTGTTGAACTGCCCAATGCTCCATGTAGCAAAGTTTAGGAAGTTGTCTACAGCTAATAATACTTTTTCCATGTTTGCAGGTTAAATACCCACGCCGTAATTGAACCATTTATAATTGCAAGTAATAGACACTTGAGTGTGATTCACCCTATATATAAGCTTCTGCATCCTCACTTCAAGGACACGATGAACATAAACGCTTTGGCCCGTCAGACCCTCATCAATGCTGGAGGGGTGCTTGAGTTGACAGTCTTTCCTGGTAAATATGCACTGGAGATGTCTTCTGCTATTTACAGGAACTGGGTTTTCACTGACCAGGCTCTCCCTGTTGATCTGGTGAAGAGGTAAGCCACAGAGAATTTTGATAAAAGTTCTGTATTTGGTCTTCACCAAATGAATTTTTAATCAACCACTTTTCAACCCTTCATTTCAGAGGAATGGCAATTCCGGACTCAAGCTGCCCCCATGGCCTCAAACTAATGATAGAGGATTATCCTTATGCTGTCGATGGATTAGAAATCTGGGAAGCCATTGATACTTGGGTCACTGAGTATTGCTCGTTTTACTATCCATCAGATGAAGTGGTAAAACAGGACAATGAAATCCAATCATGGTGGGAAGAGATCCGAAATGAGGGTCATGGTGATTTGAAAGACGAACCATGGTGGCCTGAGATTAACAGCCGAGCTGAGCTCATTAGAGCATGCACAATTATCATATGGGTGGCATCTGCTTTCCATGCAGCTGTTAACTTCGGACAATACCCTTATGCTGGCTACCTCCCTAACAGACCAACAGTCAGTCGTCGATTCATGCCAGAACCAGGCACCCCGGAATATGCTGAGCTTGAGAAGGACCCTGACTTGGCCTTCCTCAAAACAATCACAGCACAAATCCAAACCGTGCTTGGTGTGTCCCTTATAGAGGTTTTGTCCCGGCATTCAACTGATGAAATATACCTTGGGCAGCGAGATACTCCTGAGTGGACTTCAGATGCTGAACCATTAGCTGCATTCGAAAGATTTGGAAAGAAGCTGATAGAAATCGAAGGCAGAATCATGGCACGAAACAATGACAGTAGACTGAAGAACAGGGTTGGACCAGTCAAGATGCCATACACCTTACTTTATCCTAACACATCAGATTACTCTAAAGAAGGTGGACTTACCGGCAAGGGAATCCCAAATAGTATCTCAATCTAAGTCTGAAGTGCATATTCCTAAAGGGAGTACATATAGCATCTTATGTTATTAATCTAGTAAGAGAGATGCTGCGAATTAGATTTTACATTTTCCCTTTCCATTATTAGTTTATAAGAGTTTGTGCAGATTCTCAGCTATCTTTCTCAAAAAAATTTGTTCTGTAACAATGGCATTGTGTACCAATTTTTCTTAATCAATATATATAGTATTACTTTATATATAATCATTAATTAGTAAAGCTCCAGACTTTGGTTTGCAGAATTTTTCTCCATGTGTTTAAAATTGGTTCAATTGTCATTATTATCTCAGTTTTGGACAAGATTCTCAATTAGTGCAAAGACTAAAAAGAGCAGAACGGTGTCTTTGGCATGATCAGAATATCCTAGCTCTGGGATCAAAACATAGCAAGATTTTTTTTTTAATAGGAATAAAAGAAAAACAAATTACTATCTTACAGCCTCAAGAGTCAGTATCTCACATGCCAGCTAAAACTGAAGAACAAATCTCATATAAATTAGTCTTTTCATGACAGCAAAGCAATCCTTTTCTGATAATAAATTAGAAACACCTTCAAAAACTTATATCAAGAGCTCAAAATAAAGGCTTTTTTTCTATGTGCTGAGACTGAGATCATGCAGCTAAGTGATGATAAAGAATGAAGAACATTTGGATTTGCTTTTACAGAAAAGTAAAATAAATTTACAGTTGCTGCCCTATAGGAATATTAATAAATTCAGCTGCAGATATCTCCAATAAAAGAGGGTGTTAAGTTCTTACCTTTGGATTGTGAATTAAGAATGAATAGAAACAGAAAACTTCCCCCAATTTGGCAATTTGCCATTGCAAATAGCAAGAAGAAAGCTGTTTCCAAGTTTAACTGATGCCTGAGAAAGCAAAAAGGGGAGAAAAAGGACAAGAATTCTACTTCTCGGTTCTTACCAACCACTATCTATCTATTGGTTGCATGTTCCACGTGTTACTTGTTCAGACAAGGGAAGATCTACTGTGCTTTGCTTTGAGCACCGTCAGAAGTCAAAACGACTGCGTTCAACAGTTCTAAAACCTACTTAGTTTTTTTTTTAAAGTAAATTCATAAGTTAATCTATCTGAGCCGAATAACCCACTATAAAGTAATGCTCTTCTCACAATAGTTTTTTTTATTTACAACGAATTGAAACCTTGTTTAAGGGTAACATGTGTCAAATCAAGCACTTGTTAATATGCTTAGTTAACATAGAAATTTGCAAGATCCCATAATTTTTTTTTTCTCCTATCAATGTTGGTAAAATCAGTCAAACTTTGTCTAAAACTTTTTCTTGTTTGTTTCCCAAAGGAATTGGAAATGAAAATTGCAAATCTTAGAAAAGGGTGAGGTATGGGTAAGCCTAAGTATCAAAATCAGAAATTCTAATTGGTCCAACACAGCTCACCTTATCCATTTCCCAACATTTCCACCACCTATTCTCTCTGTTATTCAATCTCCACAAAAACCAAACTTTTTCATTGCCAAAAACAACAAATATCATAACCCCAATCTCCATTGATTTCCCAATATTTCTCAATGGCCATGGCCACACAAGCCTCCCTCTTCACTCCGGCCACCCTCTCCGCCCCCAAATCCGGCGACCGCGTGGCCGTGCCATGGAAACAGCCATCATTCGTGACCATCCCTAGCTTCAAGTCCCAAAAGTTTGCACCCCGCACCATCCGGGCAGAAGCAACTGAAGAGAAAGCCGAGACCGCCACAAAAGAGGCTCCAGTCGGTTTCACCCCGCCGGAGCTAGACCCTTCCACCCCATCACCAATTTTCGCCGGTAGCACCGGTGGATTGTTGCGTAAGGCACAAGTAGAAGAGTTTTATGTGATCACATGGGAGTCACCCAAGGAACAAATCTTCGAAATGCCAACTGGGGGTGCAGCCATCATGAGACAAGGCCCGAACCTGCTCAAACTGGCTCGGAAAGAGCAGTGCTTGGCTCTTGGGACTAGGCTCAGGTCTAAATACAAGATCAAGTACCAATTTTACAGGGTTTTCCCTAATGGGGAAGTTCAGTATTTGCATCCCAAAGATGGAGTTTACCCTGAGAAAGTCAACCCTGGTCGCCAAGGAGTTGGTCAGAATTTCAGGAGCATTGGAAAGAATGTTAGCCCGATTGAGGTCAAGTTCACTGGCAAGCAAGTTTATGATATTTAAAAGGAGAAAATTTTTAAGGTTATTGTCATGATATTGTAAAATTATTGTTTGTGATCATGTTGAAATGTATTTGATGTTTGTTGTAATTCTAGTACCCTTTTTGAATATAGCTACATGACTCTATATATAATTGTGTTTAGAATTAGACCAAAATGATTTGATATTCAAAGAAATGTTTAGACCAAAATGTTTCAATCGAATGAAATGATCAGCCAATTGTTAAAAGGAGAAGGGTGTAATGTTAATGTGTTTCGAAACAAAACAAGCAAATAACAGAGTTTTAGAACATTTTTTTTTGGCCAAAAGAGTTTTAGAACATTGAAAATGTCAAATGTACACTATAGCAAATAATATTCTATCCCTTTTTTTTTGGCCAGAATATTCTATCCCTTAAAAATACCATTTGTTTTTCTTCTCCTTTTTTCCAATTAATATTCACATGGGTCACACTCATCCATGATCCAACACCTAATGGTTTGGCCCAGTGTTAACAGAGCCGGGTTTCCTAATCAACTTGCATCAGAGAAGTAGATGGGCCGGTCCAAGAAAATATTTGTTTATAGCTTAAATGACAAAGTGCATCCAAAACTATCAACACATAGACAATTTGAACCTAAGACTTTATTTTTGGTTGATATGGTATCAATTTATCAATGTTGGACAATTAGTTCTTAAAATTGGATGGAATTGCAACGTGGTCAAACAGTTTAGAGTATCACGTGTCAAAAATCTGCTAATTTGATTGTCCAAAATTGATAGTTTGGATACCACATTGGCCAAAATTAAAGTTTGGGTACAAATTGTCCATTTCTTGATAATTTGGGTAAAAAAATCTGCTAATAAATGGGTATTTAAGCCATTTATGCAAAATATATTTTGACACTTGTTTATTTATCCAAACGGGCAATTGTTTGTGAGCCGATCTGATCTTTGCAAAATAATATTAAAATTATATTAAATTTAGGAAAATTATAACAATACATTGTCAGTAGAGTTTAACAGAATACACATGCAACACCCGGATTGTTAGTTCAATTGGTTTGTGTATCGTACCTGGATCATGAGCATCTGGGTTCAACTCTCACTGCATGCAAAAATGTATGTGAGTTTTGTGCCCCTTATATAAGTTTAGTTAGTTTGTTACCTTTAGTAAGGTGGTGAACATAGTTTGTATTTGTGATTTCTTATTGGATGTTTGAGTATGAAGAGATATTTGATTGAAATGAGATTTCTGATGATTTGTTATTCTTTTAAAAAAAACATACTACATATGCAGGAATTGTTTTGAATACTAAATTCAATATTAATTAAAAATTGTGATATGTGTCAACTCCTTAAGTCTAAAATTTACACTGACAGTGTATCAAATAATCATCCTTAAATTTATATCATGTTGATTAGCAAATACTTTGGCACTTGTTCATTTATTCATAACCTTTTGTCTCATGTCATACTGGGACATGGTATTTGATGGAACTTGTCTCCATCCTAAATTGGAATTATTCCTACAAAATATTAATGTCTCCGACACATTATTGATATAACCTTTTTGAAACAGTCCTACTAATTTTTGTGATCTGTTATGGAATATTTCTATTCTTCTCACATAGATCTTTTATTTCAATTTCAATTTCAAAATTATTAGAGAGACACTTCTATACATCAAGTAACAACCTAGCATATAACAAGAAGAAGAATGTCGTCAACATATCTAACTAATTAATGAACTTGTTCCATTGACCTTCATATAGATAGTGTTTATACCTCAATTTACAATTGAGGGTAAATTGTTCTGTGCATAAAGTAAATTAAGATGTGTGGTCAGAATTTAATCAAAAATCTTAATGAAACTTAATTTATGCACCACCCTGATTCTATCAGAATTAGGAAAATCTTGTAATTAATTAAACAAGCGCCGATATTAATAATTAAATTAATAAATAATAATTATTTTTGGAATAATTATTATTAATTCCTCCATGAGTGCCGCCCTTACCTATGGGTGTGGTGTGATAGGCCTCAAGGGAGCAGTTTCCTTTGATACTATTGCTTGACAACTCAGGCAGAAAGTGAAAAAGGGAGTTGTATGCTACCTGGCCATGCAGGTGGGAGGAATTATCATGGAATTAAAAGTCTAAGTCTTTTCCAACTCTCAAGGAAGGTCGCCTTGTCTACTGGAAGCAGTCTCCTCACCCCTTGCTCTGAGGAGGCAGGGAGCAAGAATTTGTCAGCAAGTGAAACACTCACTGAACTAAGGGAGACGTGGGATTTTATCTTTCACACCCCTCATACGTGATCACCCTAGTATAGTGATCAGGCCGCCCAGCTAGCAGTACTCCCCCCGGGAGGCAACTTTGCATTTTGTTCATTTAAGGACAAAAAGGCGAAATCAAGGAATTGAGCTAGCTAGGGGGTCCAGCTCCAACAGGGGGTTTTACCATGATGATCATTGGGTCACATAGGTCATCCTGGCTAAATTTCATCTCAAACAGACTTATGATGAAAAACTTATGCTAGTTTTTCAGTTAAGGACAGTTTGGGGTGTGAAACCAATTTCTATATGATAGGGAGTTTGGTTTTACTTAGATTTTTCCCATAGCTTTATGGAGATAATTTAAGTCTACTGGTGGAAAATCAGTTTCATTGGACTTAGAATGAAAAACTTATGCTAGTTTTTCATTTAAGAACAGTTTAGGGAAAGAAATCTAGTTCACCATCAAGGGGAGCTCGATTTTACTTGGAATTTTTTCCATAGTCTCGTAGAGAGAATCTAAGTCCCTTGGCAAAGTTTCAGCTCAATCAGACTTAAGGTGAAAAACTTATGCTAGTTTTTCACTTAAGGACAAGTTTGAGGTGTGAAATCTAGTTTACTATGAAGGGAGGCTCGAATCAAGCCAACATTTTTACCATGGTCTATGGCTGATATACGAACCCTACTGGTAAAGTTTAGGCTCAATCCGAGCCCGTTTGCAACTTTAGCATTCTTTTCAGTTAAGGACAAAGTGGTTTTGTTACCCCGAGTTGGCCATGGTTCTTGATTAAAAGATATTTTGATGATTTGAAGAGCTAATATGGCTAAGTCAAGAGTAATTTCGTGGCTAGGGTACTTAGTTCCAAGACCTAGGGTCACCTCTTGGCCAATTAAGTGATTTCAGCCCATTGGAGGAATTAGAGACTACACCTGATACAACAGATGCTACCTAGTACCTCATGCTACCTGGTACCATGAGGGGGAAAGTCGCCTACTATGCTAGGGGACGCCCCACTCTCCTCTCCTCACCCTCCTATCACCTACTGCAGCAATCAGAAGGAGAAGGAAACTTCACTGCAACTTCCTGGAAGTTTCATCCGACCAATCAGAAGATTTCGCCTTCCTCAACAAGTAAAGCCCACCAGATTTCAAGCCCATGCCGCCCCCTATATAAAGGAATCAGTTCCAGAGCTTCAAACATGCTTCCACAGCTACAAACTTGCCCAGCGCAATTTTCTCTCAGGCTCCGCGCCTTTTTACTCTTGTTCATCGAGTTCTTACTCGTTCTTTATATTTTCCTTGTTTCAATCTTGTCTCCGGACGTAAAAACATCATATTCTTGTTTATTTTAGAAAAGACAGCAATCAAATTGCTTTTTTCCCTTGTTTCAATCTCAGTTTCAATCAATCTCCGCTCTTTAAGCGCTCTTTTTTAAGAAGTCTTATTCTTGTGGATCCAATGATTTAAATGCTACAGTGTGACTTTGATCCAGTCCCCACAAATCGCTCTGATCTTTTAATCTGCTGCTTTTCGCACCAGATCTTGTTGTTTACTCTCACTTTGTCAATTTCAGCAAATTGACTGGCAGTCTGGCACGCCCCTATGCTGTCATTAAGTAGTTTTCGCAGAAACTCTCCAAAGAGATTTCTGACGCAACAGATAGATATACATGCAATGAATCATACATTTATTAACAATATTCTCTACAAAACTATAAGACTTAATGGTATCGTTGAATTTAATATGGTTTTGATGGGAAATTTGTCCCAATCCATATATTGATCAATTCTTTAATTTACACATCAAATTCTTCTTTCTTGTGGCCGAAAGATCTTCTAATTTTTTTTTTAGGAAAAATATGGTTGTTGGATTAATAAATATCAATTCGGGTTACAAACGTCGGGGGTAATTTCCTGCACCATACATAAGTAGCTTTGATTTCATAAGCAATCTTAGCTAAACTATAAGTAGAACACGGTGAATTGAACAATGATCAAAAAGAGTAGCTAAAACCCGAATATTTGAAGAGCCTCCTTCCCATAGCACCTGTGTTGCATACAAACCTCTTTTGTTGAAATAATTACAATAATTCAAGTATCGTAAAAAAAAAATTAAATAATTCAAGTATAAATAATAAATATAAAAACTGAATTTATTCACCAAAATGATACTCCATGTTCTATAATAAATTCCAATGAATAGGCATACATACTCGTGAATACATGATTCATGTCATGGGAATATCTCAAAATTATTTTAAGATCAAAAGCCCCTCGTGAGGATATTATTATATTATATTAATTAATTAACCGGCTGTCAGACTCCCTCATTATATGCCTAAGAAACTAATTAACAAATCAAAGCACATATCAGAAAGAAGTCGATATCTAAACTATCCTAGCCGTCTCCCACTTTTCTCTCTTCTCTAGTTTTTTCTTACTTTGCCTTTTGCTCCTCCTCCTTGGCTATTACTGTCAAAGGGTAGGTGGGGTTTGATTTGTTATTTTGTATCTTGTTTTTTCTTTAATTTTAGAATAAAGTCCCATAGATCTATTGATCTGTTTGAGTTATGAGTCTTCAGATCTTTAGATCTTGGATATTTGAGTTAGTTTAGTTTATCGAGTCAGTTTATTCAGTTTGTTTGATGTCTTTTGAGTTTACAATATATTGGAGATTTCACCATCATATTGAGATGAGTTTTCTTTATGTTTTTCGAATCAATCGGGGAGGTTTTTGGATCGCTCACCTTTCTGTCGTTGGTGAAAGCTTACGAAAGCGAAAGCGAAGAGGTGTCGCACGTGCTAGAGACTCATGGAAAAAGTTCGAAACTCCAATTCAAAGGATTCATATCATGATGACAGATCCAGATCAAGACATTGATGATGAAATTCAGTCTATTGTAAATTATGTTATGAACGATGTAATTTAATTTTCATGAATGAAATTTACATTTTCTTTAAAAAAAATAATATCAAAGCACATATCGTCAATTAATTTTATAAATAATTCTCTTTGTTTCTATATATAAGTCACAATCGTTTGTTTCTTTTTATTTGCCATTTCACATTTCATAAAATAAGAAGGAATTAATTGTTTATTTTCTAAATGTGCCCCTTTTTTAATTAAGAAGAGAGAATGAGTATTGTGTTTGTGAATTTAATTAGGAAATTTTTTTTAAAAAGGGTAGTGTATCAAAAATATTTATTGATTGATACTATACTAAATTAAATTTACTAGGAAGGAAATGGAACTTTTAAAAATAAAAGTTACTAAAGTTACTAAGGAGGAGGTTGTAATGACACTCCGACCCTTAATTTGCAGTTTAATTTTCAATACCTACCTACCACTCCTTTCATCTAAACTTTAATCAACACAAACCCTAAGTTGAATTTAGATTAAACTCTTTAAAATACAATTCCTTTGTTTCCTCCCGTATAATCAAAATTTTATATATTAAAATCTATTTTAATAGATATGGATATTGTTATCATCGTTAGAGCCAAACTCTTTTCTTCAACCAATACAACAATGGCTGCCAAATTGAAGGCAAGACAATTGGTATTGATCTGAGAACAACATACAGTTGCGTCGGTGTATGGCAAAACAATCGAGTCGAGATCATAGCCAAAGATCAAGGAAATGGAACCAGCCTTCTTACGTTGCTTTCATCTAAGCTCTCTCACTTTTTTCCCCTGTTTGTTTGGATAGAAACCCAAACTCTTCTCTTTTTCTTCCCATAATTTTTTTTCCCTTTTTCTTCCCGATTTCTTTTGTTCATCTTCTTTAAAACAATTTTTTTCCTGCCCAAAATCTCTTCAACAGTAGAGTTTTAGAATTATTGGCGTTGAATTGAAATTTTAAGGGTAAAAATGTCGATACAACCTCCTCCTTATTAATTTTTTGAAGTTTCATTTCCTTCCTAGTAAATTTAATTTGGTATGGTACCAATCAATAAATATTTCTAGTACACTGTCCTTTTTTAAAATTTTCCCATTTAATTAAGGATATCTTTGGAAATAGACTAAAATATGCACAACATTTTATAAACAAACTAATTTTTAACTATTTGTCTTGGTCAAAAATTTCGGTTACCCTGCGTTCCCATTTAGATATCCCTTTTAACTGTTTCCCGTTAATTAAGAAAAATAGTTACTCCATTTTCCTAATTTTTTAGCAAATTTAAGAATTTCTTCTGTTTCTACCCTTTTTTCTCCCCTCATTCCATTCTCCCTCCACAATTATTCAAGTGACTTAAATAGGGTTATATAGGTAAAACTGACCTTAATTAGTGGATGGACATCTAATTAGGGACAGATAAACCTTTTTAGAAGTGGACATATATATAGGGACGGAGGGAGTATGTAAGGAATGGATGGAATATGAAATACCGACAATATCTAGTATATTTCACTTCTTATTTCAAATATCTACTAACCATATATGGCCTTCGATGTGATAACCATATATGGGCTTAGATGTGATTAAATTGAAGCAACACTAACACATCCTTATCACAACATCATCTTCATCTAATTTATTTCACGGCTAATTAACTATGATATATGATAAATGATTGTTAATTATTTAATCTATGAAAGGAACATCCATTGATATTTAATTCCCCTAGCTAACAACTACAAATTTTGTCCTTTTCAAGTCTTCCCCTTATATATATATAAAATAATATATGTGTATCAAAATACTTTATCCTCTCTCATAAACAATAATAATTATTTTGGTTTTATTTTTTAGTTACTATATATACTTATATTATATTATTATTATTATATATATAAGAATGGTTCATATCATAAGAGTTTTATCTGACTCACTTTTGGGTGACACCATCTAGTGGGAATCATTTGGAATGGAGTTACTTGGATCAGCATTATTTAACCAATCTTCTTTGGTTTAAACATGGAAAGATTAAGTTAATTAATTGAATCAAGCTTGTGTGTGATAACCAATCTTATCTATCACCTAATGTTCCACCATTATGTATTGCAAATAAGCTTCTCCAAGCAAGATATAAAACAAGCTTCTTTGTGGAAATTACTTCTCTCCACCAATAAAAGAAAAAAAAAATGAGTCTATACTTAAATTTTGTTTTTTTTTAAATAAAACACAATAATCGAAAATCTTATTACAATTAGAAATCTTTCCATATGTCCAAACATTAACATTTGATGAGAAGCACAAAACACAGGGCCAACATAAACGACCTTAATAATAATAATTGAATTGAAAGCAAATATAATTTCACTCTTATTTATTTGTTGTGAATATAAGACTATGTTTGGTAGTGGAGATAATTCTCTGCATTTTCTATTTCCAAAAATATCAAAGAAACTAGGTAGTGATACAACATGTGTCAATAAAAACAAGTATATTTTTAGAGAATATTGGAGATGACAATTGAGTGGAAATGAAGAACATGTTTATTTTATTTTGATATTTTCACTATATTGTCATCTCCATTCTCTAAAAATATGCTTGTTTTCATTGACACATGTTGTGTCAATACTTTTTTTTTTTAATATTTTTAGAGATGGAAAATGGAGAATGATCTCCACTGTCCTCATCTTTCATCTCTCTTGACGTAGTGATGGGGAGATAGAAGTGGCCCGGATTCAAACCCAGTCATCCTTCCTCGTTCCTCACTCCTAGTAAACAAAAATGGCAAAAAAAGAAGAAGGAATAATTGAATTTCACAATCACATATTAAGAAATTAATTAGTTGCTTTCTAAAATTTGATGAAAATTTAGTCCTATGTTTCTCGTTACAAATGTTTATCTCGTTCTCATCCTTAGATTTAAAGAAAGTTCATTTGGGGGGAAAAATTAATGATGCTATATCTCTTAATTTATATAATGTGATGTGTGACAAATAAAGAGGATTAAAGATAGATTATATACTTTAATTAATTTGGTGAAGGAATACAATTATCAGAAAATTTCATTCAATCAAATATATGCTCAAACATCTGACGAGAAATCACAAATACAAAACACGTACACTATCTTAATAAAAGTAACAAACTAACAAAGCCCACATAAACGAGCACAAATCCCAAAACCTACATACATACTCAAATATTCAATGAGAAATCATAGACACGTACACTATCTTAATTAGTAAATACAACAAACTAACCAAGCCCTTATAAAGGGGGCACAAAGCTCACATTAAATTATCATAAAACACGTCTATTTTTACATGCAGTGGGATTTGAACACAATACCTCACGTTCCAGATACAGTATAACTACCAGTCGAACTAGCAACTCGAGTTCTTCGAATAATTTATTTGATCAGAAACAACCCATCTTGATACACATATGCCCATTTATTACAAATCCCAGAATATTATTATGTACATAAAATGGTCCCCAAAACCAAACGAACCGAATTCATTATCCCTTACAAGGATTTAGTGTTTAGGGGTGTTCATAATATGTTCAATTAGTTAACGAACCAAATTCATTAACCAATTCATGAATATTCCCTCTCATTAAGGATGTTCATGATATGGTCAGTTCGATAATTAGTAAATGAACCGAATTCATTAACCAAATTATGCACAACCCCCCACTGTGGGAACCCTGAATATTTATCAAGCTCTAACTGGTGTTGCTGCCGGTAGCATGGTATCCAATTCGCTTATGCTTCTACTGATCCTTTCATCACCACCGTCGGTTTGGTTGACCCAAATTTCTGGTATTACTTGACCCAAGTCGTTGACATTCTCCATTGCATAATCCGCTTCCTTTGTCTTCACAGTCTTTCCAACCTGTATATATATAATTCCAAAAATTAATTAATGCTTAATAATTTGAAAATTTTAGTCTAAAATTAACAATTTTTTTTATAGAAAATGGAAAAAGGAGAAAATAAAATTAAAACAAAAAAGAAAATCACCAGACAAGTCCAAAGGTCAAAAGCCTTTCCAGCGGCAATATTACGAACACTGTCGTCCAAAAACAGCTGCAATGTATAAAATTTTACAATTAATTTAGTGTCACTTTTAACATCCTTCCCACCAATCAAAACATAATCAAGCATTTTCAGTTCTAATGGTGTAAATGATATACCACTACTCGCAAGTTAGACGGTTCGTTTCCAGAAAATTTCGAACTCAACTTGATTACTGTTGAGTCGAGCTTAACTAGTACTCAATCAAGGGGAACTCAAGTTTTATAGTTTATACTCCCTTTATTTCTAATTATAAGTCCATACTTTGGTCAACAAGTACCAAATTTTGACTAATTGTTTATAAAAAAATATGTAAAATTTAATTTAAAAAAAATATGTGTTGAAAAACTTGTAATTTAAAGTTTATAAGTGTTATTTTTAAAAATTATTTTGCTTTATATATTTTTTATAAATAATAGTGAAATTTGGTGTTAGTTGACCAAAATATGGACTTATAAATAGGAACAGAGGGAGTAGTACTTAAATTAAGTATTGGACTCTTCATCAAGCTACTTGAAAAGTTAGTGCATATATTATATTATAATTATAAAATTTTAATTATGAAATTATGAAAATTGATTGGATTTGAGCTCGAGATTGAGTTCAAGCTTGATTTGATTTTTTTTTTTTTTTAAACTAGCTGATGGAGATACTTGTCTCAAGTCAAGCTTCAAAAGCAAAGCTTGATTGCGGTCGGGCCGAGTTTCGAGCTTCAAGTTTTGAGACAAGATTGAGTATCATACAGTTAACACTCAGCATGAACTCAATCTATTACACCCCTAATCTTGACTGAAAATAGAAAAAAATTTCTACCCATTTCTTACCGTTCGTCGAGGATCAACTTGGGAAACTTGGAGAGCAATTTTCATGGCCTCAACGAAGGGTTTCAAGACAATAGGGAATTCGTCGGGACGCGTGGAATTGGGTAGGTTTGGATTCAATGTCTCAAAGCAAATAATTTGATCGAAACAGTCCTCCAATCCTAGTCTTTTCAGAACCTTCGTCGCATGAACCTTGTCCGAATTTCCCGAATTTGAACTGTACCCGTTTGAACAAAAAGTCAAACCCTTAAACTCGCCCGAAACCCGAACCCGAAGATACCCGAACCTGAAGATAACTGAATCCAAAAATACCCAAATTCAAAACTAATACAATAAATACATTTATAAATAAGGAAATTTGTAATTAGACTAATAATTTATAAATATAAAATTTAGTTTTTCTTTTGAAAAAATTTAGTTAAATAGTAGTATTTTTTATTATGTTGGTTTTTTTTAAAAGCAAGGATTTATTAATCAAGTAGTCATCTGTAAAAATAGTACATAACAAAAAGCAGTAACAAGAAGTCCAAACTGTCAAACACAAAACCCCAAACGATTACACAAAAATGAAAACAAACACACCAAAGAAGAAAACGCCACCAATAAATGAAGAAAACGATCCAATTCGCAAAGCGGCTACCTCTAGTTTGCAAGTCAGTCATGCACTAATCCAACCAAAACCTTCAACACCTAAGACTGAAAACCAACAGATCAAATCCCAATTAAACCAAGCAGCAACAACATAAATCTAGCAGGGCAGAAACCCATATAAACAATGAAAAGGCCAACTACATGAACTCCTTCGCTAAAAACTCATCAAAGAAAATGAATCAGAGACACTGACTCTCTTCCTCCATAGCCTTAAATTTTTCTAAGATCACATTATCATCACAATCAAAAGAGATGCCAAGCATTTTCCCAACATCCAAAGTTGCTTGAGCTTCTTGCATCAAGATACGATTCATATTTCGTACATCACCATCTGAAAGATAATCCTTGACAACTTCTCCTATTTGCTGCTTTGATTTCTGTGACTTTGCTCTCTGTAACTTCAGCTTCTTACTCACCTTCTTACTACGTTTCTTATTTTTCTCCAGCAGTTTACTAAACCAATCCTCCTCAATATCCTCTTCAATATCTTCCAAAACTCTAATCTTCCTCTCTCTAACCTTCATACATTGACGATCAGCCTGGCTAGAACCAATTGGACTCGCATGAAAGTCCTGATCTAAGCCCTGAATATCATCATTAGATTCTGCACCACACACGTTTTTACTAGAATCAATGGTATCATAATTAGCCAAATTTCCATTAGCAACATCACTCCCAATTGAATTCAAATTATTCACCACCAAATCAGCAATCTAAACAAGTTTCAGGAACAATTTCTTCCTCGTCATTAATGGTTGAAGTTGCCAGTTGTCCCTCCATAATAGCCTTATTTTGAACACCACTTACATGCCCTTGTTCATAACTCTCTAATTCGTCTTCCGAGTCAAGACCATTTTTCTCATCGTTTCCATCAAACTGTGCCTCTAAAGCAACAGGGTCATTAAAAATGTCCCATGTACCTGTTTGACTACCCTCCTCAACTACATCATTGACTTTCTCCATAACAAAAACTGGTGACTCTAAAGCTTCCTCCACCGTGGTAGAGTCCGATGAGAATTTCGGCAATACTATTGGCACACAATCTTCATTAACAATGGACACGGAAATCCTAAAACTCACACCATTTGCAATACCTTCAAACAACTTAGGGATGCAATTTTACGTTTCGTAACCTCCGAAATAGAGATCAATCTTCCCCACAAATCACTGATTTCTGGAAAAAAAAAATTATCATGCCATAAAATCAGAGGAACATCTTCCAACTTTAGCCACATATGCGAGACCCTCTCAGCTTTAGCAACAGTCCAAGGCGTAACTTCCTCGAACCAAGTCGAGAACACGTTTGAGTACTATTCCAACAATGTATTCATCTCCTCCATAGACCCAAAGGTCAAAAGAACACTAATATTACTCAAAGGAGAAACATTAACAAAAATCCCCTGATGTGCAAGTCTGTCTTGGATCACGCTATAGAAAACTATATTTTTTAGTTTACCTACAACACTCTGGTCCAGCCGCTCCATGTCCTTTTGCGGAATCTGAACACTGAGGTGAACATCTTCGTCCTCGTCCTTAACCTTATTAGATGAAGAATCAACCATCTGCTCTGTCATAGAACCATGTCTTTTCTCTGGAACCAATGCTGTTACAACCTCCCTGTATTGCCTACCATCAATATTTGCAGAGATAGAACGAATCCTATCGTCCCTCGAACCATCATTTTTGAAAACATAGTTCTTTTCACTTTTCTTGTGTGCAAAAGCTTTTTTGACAGTAATATTATACCCATCGATATATGATCTATACCCCTCCGGAATCGCTTTGTTTGCTTCTTCGATCTTCTTATATCTAACAAAGGCAAATTTTGAACTCAGTATCCTTCTTCCTCACCTTGTTGGTATGAAGGCATCAACGACCACCCCTACTAAAAATTATTTACCTTGAATAAATAGAATTATAAACTTATGGATATGCATGGTAATATATATTTATTTACCCACGGACCATGATACGCTAATAAATCAAGGCACATTTCCATGAATGAAACTGCCAATCATAAAAAAAGTAACAAAATAGAAAAAGTAATTAAATGCTTAGCAAAACACGAACATTAATCGGTGAGTTGGTTCTTACTTAAGGTATTCGCCAACGTCGATGTCATAGCCTAAAGCCTGCAACAACAATTCGGAACGAAGGAAGATGAAATTAGCAATCTTCTTAAATTAAGCACTAAATTATGGAATTGATTATTCATAAATTAAATAATTACTCGCAAACCGGCAAAAGTGCTGCCGTGACTATGGAAGAGTTCGTCTCTTATACGTGTAGCTTTGCTCTCAGGGAATCCACATTTCTCAATCAGATAATCTTAAGAAATTATATGAAAACAAAATAACGAGTATTTTTTTTCTTGAAATTAATTATTGTTCTTATTTCATTATCTTTGCTAATTGATATATAATGTTATATAGTCTTTTTTTGTGAATTATGGAAATGTGACGAACCATTGGTGTTTTTCTTGACAACTTCAGCTATTCCGATGTTGCAAGAGTAAAGGGTGTCATCCAAATCTGTTTATAATTAAGGAAAGAAAACAGTTTTTCGGCCAAAAAAAAAGGAAAGAAAACAGTTCCAGAAATAAGAAACATAAAAATTACAAAGAAAACTTGATTGCAAGAAAGGGAGAGAAAAAGAAAAAGAAAAGAAAAAGAAAAAGAAAAGACAGTTTAGTTACCAAACAAGAGTGAATTGAAACGAGATTCCATAGCTTGAGAACTTTTAGAAGAAGTGAAGAGAGAGTTTTGAGAAAAATTGGAGCTCTTCTTTTTGGTAGTAAGGTAGAAAATTGGAGCTATGAAATAAGTTGAAAGCAAAAACTGAAGAAAGCAGAGAAGGGATGCTTCGAAGGGGAGAGAAAGAGGGAATTTATAAGGGAAAAAAAGTAAGAAGTTTATGCTGACTTGGAATTAAAATATTATTCCAGTAAAAATAAAAATATAAATACTCACCAACTGGTTGAAGCGAAACACAAGTTTAATTTTCAGAAGTTCGTTTGCTGGAAAGGTTTTAACAGTTTATACTTCCAACTTGTGGGGGAAAAAAAGAAACAGATTCCGAGATTAGTCATTTTTTGCCAAAAATAAGATACTAATAAAGAACTAGATTTTCTTAATTAGAAAATAAGATAAAAATTTTTAAATGGACAAAAATGCCACTAATGGGAGGCAAATGTGTATCTAATTAGAATATCAAATTATACTAACAAGTGATTCGTTCAAGTGATTTGACACTTATTCTTCTTGAATCACGTCTCACGATTCGAGTTTTAAATATACCAAGAAAAATATATTGAATTACAGATTTAGACAAACAGTTCAGCTTGAAGATGTTTTCGTCATTTCAATAAGGGCAGTATTTGGTCATTCCTTTTTAATTTTCCACTCCCTCTGTCCTATATTATTTGTTCCTTTTTGGGACATTTTCTTGTCCCAAATTATCTATCTCATTTAGATAATCAAGACACTTTTGATTACTTTTTACTTTTATTAAATGTGAGAAAAGAAACACATATTAAATAAAATTGGGGTTAATATTATTAAGTATGGTAAAAGTTAAAATTGTATAGAATTTTGTGTTCTAATCAACTTTTTTGATATTAATGATATGATTAAAATGGACAAATAATATGAAAAAGAGGGAGTATTAATTATTTCTTCCGTCCTAAATTATTCACTAGATAATTTGTCACTAGATAATTTGGGACGGAAGTTCTGTTTTTATTTTTACATACGGGGAGGGAGCTCTGTGGATGTTGGTGTTTTGCTAGGCCCAAGTTTTAATTACTACTTATAATGGGCTTCTGGGTATTAATTGGACTATTGCCAAGCCCCACTCATTTAAGTTGGACCAATGGCCAAAATATTAAAGTGTCAAACACATTACTAGTTCTACTTCAGAATGGAGATTTGAACTTGATTCTTTAAACCCAAGACCAGATAAATAGGCATTCTGTCTGCTGCTGCAGCCAATGGGGTATTTGCTGGAAATTAAATCTTCTTAAAACTATTATTAGTAGTTCTTATTGAATTGTTTGTCAATAAAAGAGTGAAAATTTAAAGTTTGAAACATGAAAGACAAATGGGGGAAGAGGATTGTTTGTTCAAACTTCAAAGTGCTCATACATTAATATATAGGTCCATAGTGTTTCCCATGTCCGTATATGAACCTTGCTGTAGTGTACACTTCAGTCTCATAGCCCAGTCTGCCAAAATTTCCCAATTCAAAAAGCAATTTTATGAACTCAATTGAGTAAATTAACATAACTTAATTAAATCAGTTTTAAGAGACTTACGGAGGCTACTTAATTACATTTGAAAGCTTACCGTAGAGTTTTATAAGAAAACATAACCTTGTTAATGAACACATTAAGTACTAATTAATCATCTCTTCGCCATTCATAAGCACGTGTATACGTACGCACACAGTTTATTTCACTTTTCATTATTTTATAATAATTATAAAAATCAACTAAACATATTAGACGTGTGATTGACACAACCCTAACATCCTTATCAACAACGTCATCATCAAAATTTCCTGTCTAATTAATTGTGATTAATGATTATTAATTCTTTAATTTATGAAAGGAACATCTATAGATATTTAATTCCGCTATCTAACAACCACAAATTTGTTCTTTTCAGCCATGCAATCAACCCCTTACTACGTGTATCAAAATGCTTAATTTATTCTCTCTCAAAAACAACAATATATAATTATTTGTTTTTTTAAATAATAAACTTATATTATAGCATAAAATAAAAAACAAGTTGGTGTTTCATATCATCATATTTCTATGTGACTCACTTTTTTTTTTTGAGGAAATGTGACTCACTTTTTGGTGACACATCTAGTGGGGATTATTTGGAATGGGGATACTTGGATCAGCAATATTTATTTAATCTTATTTGGGTTATATAGAAAGACAAGTTAAATCAAGCTTATGTGTGTGAAAGCAATCTTTTCTATCACCTAATGTTCCACATTCCACCAATATATATATATTCCAATCAAGCTTCTCCAATAAGTAAGATATAAACAAAGTTTCTTTCTAGAAGTTACTTCCATTTTTCCAAAACATAATTGAGTCTAAAATTAAATTTAAGAATCAAATTTTCAAAAAATATGTTTTAAAAATATGTCTAGAAATTATACAATCAAATTTCAAAAAAATATGTTTTGAAAAGGTTAAGACTTAACTTAATCAAAACATAATTTTTTAAAATTTATTTTTATATAAATATTTTATAATTAAAGGTCAAAATTAGGAAATTTTGACCCAAAAGGGACATAATATGGGACTGACTGACTGAGGGAGTAATTATTAGAATTGATGGTAAGGAGCTTCATGCTCATACGACAAAATATGAGTTTGAACACTTGTCTTGTTTTCTTTTCCGCCTTTTATTATTGAGTTTAAATAATATTAAGATGATCCTAAAATGAGGGTTTTTTAAAATCCCATTAGATTGATGTCACACAATTTTTTTTTTCAATCATTTTCAATAATGTGCATCATCTCTCATTAAATCAATTTATTTAAATTTTAGTTCAAAAAAACTCTTTACCTTTTTTTTTCCTTCCCATTTTTTTATTTTTTTTACCAAATTCAATATTAAACAAATAAATCACAAATTTTATTTTCCAAAATTTTCAACAATAAAAAATTGAATACATTTTAAAAGAAAAACCAACTAAACAAAAAAAATTAAAAATGAAATACAATTTTAAAAATAAAATCAATAGAAGTAATAATAAAAAAGACTTCATGTTACCATGAAATACACAATTTTTTTTTAAAGATCAAAAATCGATTTAGAAATGATAAAGATGGGTTGAAGAATTGATTTGGTGAAGAAAGTTGTAAATTAAAATTTGATTCTCATTAAGATATGCTTATGTGGTATCATTTCAATGGAATCCTAAAAAATCCTCTTCTTAGGATCATATACTAATCTAATTAATTTATACCCTTTATTATTTTGCAATATAATTACTCTTTATTATTTCTGTACTGATTTGATGTCGAAGTTGGGCTGTGAATTAGAGGAGGAGTACCAAATTTTTAGATCGCCTCCGGACTGATCAGTTCGTATGGTCCCTGATGCCGATGCTAGAGGGGTTGCTTTCCCATGGCGATTTATAGCTTGAGTTAAGCTTTTTCCTTTCGGTTTTTACCAAAAAAAAAAAAATTGAACTAATTAAACGTAAAAACAAGAATTCATGTAACCTTGCAACTGATGAAACTGAAAGCAAAGATTTTATTATGTACTAAGATTAGATAAATTTATTTGATGGGAAACAACCCATTTTGATACATACACATAAATATATTAACACATATATGCACTTTTTAATATGTATCCACATGATTAACATGATAATGTACATAAATGGGCCCCCTAATTAGCCAAACATCATTTTCAATTAGTTCCCCCTCCGAAGGAGACCTTGAAATTGATCAAGCTCCAACCGGTGTTGCTGCCGCCAACATGGCATCCAATTCACTTCTGCTTCTGCTTCTACTGATCCTTTCATCACCGCCCTCAGTTTGGTTGACCCAGATTTCTGGTATTACTTGAGCCAAATTGTTGACCGTCTCCATTGCATAATCCGCTTCCTTTGTCTTCACTGTCTTTCCTCCAACCTGTAAATAATTATAGGGATTAATTAAAGCTAATTAATTTGAAATTTTAATTAGTCTAAATTTGACAATTTTCTTTCTAAAAAAGGGGAATTAATTACCAGACAAGTCCACAGGCCCATGGCTTTTCCAGCGGCAATATTCCGAACATTGTCGTCGAAAAACAGCTGCAATAAGTTTAAATAAAATAATTAAATTTAGTGTCACTTTCATGGTTTCATTTCACAATCAAAACCAGAAAATAAGAAAATTTTAAAAATTCTTACAGTGCGTCGAGGATCAACTTTGGAAGCTTCCAGAGCGATTTTCATGGCGTCAACGGAGGGTTTCAAGACGACAGGGAACTCATCGGGACGCGTTGAATTAGGTAAGTTTGGATTCAATGTCTCAAAACAAATGATTTGGTCGAAACAGTCTTCTAATCCTAGTCTTTTCAGACACTTGATCGCATGAACCCTGTCGGAATTCGTAAAAATCTACACAACCCAGAAACAGAGTAACAAAAAAAAATCAAATCCTTGTAGCAGTAAAATACAATTTGATTTTCAATTTGACGACTTTTTTTTTTTTTTTTTTCAAACTTACAATTTTTCTTTGGGTTATGCTACGTAAGAGATTACGTAGTTGAGGGTCTGGTTTGATCACGTCGTATGGCAATCTTCCGTGCACGAAACTGGTAATTTTCAAAAGTAACCAAAAAAAAAAACCAAAGTCAAAACTAAATGCTAACTATAATTCCAAATTTAAGCAAAACACGAAGATTAACCGTTGAGTTTGGTTCTTACCCGTGGTAATCGTCGGCATCGATGTCATAGCCTAACGCCTGAAACAGCAAAATTCAAAGGAAGGAAGATGATCAGATTAGGAAACTTTTTTAATTATGGAATTAATTACTATGAAATTAATTACAAGTTTAAAAATTTAATTAAATGATAATTACTCGTAAACCGGCGAGAGTGCTGCCGTAAGTTTTGAAAAATTCGACTCTTAGACTTGTAGCTTTGCTCTCCGGGAATCCACATTTCTCAATTAGAAAATCTGAAGAAATAATATAATAATTATAAACCAAACAATGAGTAAACAGAAACCCAAAACACAACTAATTAAACAAATTACAGACCTCAATAAAACAAAGAAAACATCAAAAAACAAATTACTGCAATAACAAAAGAAAATAATGAAACAGACTGGAGCGGTGGAGGGGAAAAAAGCTTAACCGACAAAAAGGGCAACACTTAGGCTTGGCTTTGAAAACTAACCATCCTTTTTGCATCATTATTTCTCAAATTAATTAAGAATTTTTTAGATTTCTGGAAATTTCTTGTTTATTTCATTATTATTTTTTTCTTATCGATATATGTTAATGATCTTTTTTTTGAGTTATGAAATGTGACGAACCATCGATGTTTTTCTTGACAGCTTGAGATATTCCGACGTTGGAAAGGTAAAGGGTGTCATCCAAATCTGTTTATAAGAAACAAAAACAGTTCCAAAAATCAGAAAATGAAAATTACAGAGAAAACAGAGGGAAGAAAAGAAAAAGAAGAAGAAAGTTTTTTATTAATTACCAAACAAGAGGGTATTGAAAGGAGAATCCATAGCTTGAGAAATTTTTGAAGAAGAAGAAGTAAAGAGAGAGTTTTGAGAGAATTTGGAGCTCTGAAATGAGTTGAAAGCAAAAACTGAGAAAAAAACAGAGAAGGCGAGGCTTCGAAGGGGAAGAGAAGGAGGGAATTTATAGGGAAAAAAGAAGGAAATTTTTGCTGACTTGGAATTCAAATCTTCTTACAACAAAAATATAAATAATCAGACACGAGTAGATAAGGTATAACCTTACCCCACACGGTGGTCCGATAATGTATTTAAATGGACAAAAATGCCACTAATGGAGGGCACATGGGTAGCCAATAGCCAATCAGATTAAAGATTTAGACAACAAAGAAAGCCGGTGGGTATGCTGGATTAAACAGATCAGCTCAAGATATTAAAGATGCTGAGGGTGTTTTAGTCATTTTAGTAGGGGCCGGTACTCGGTAGTTTTTCTTTTTTCCTTTTTAATTTTTTTAAGATCACTATGAATGAAATGTTAGGATTTGGTATGAAAAACGTGCTTTCAAATTTTATTTTAGTTAGTACTTGGTACGAAGCTTCATTAATTTTTAAACATGTGAAAGTAAAATTCTCTTTTTATATATGTGTGCCTTACTCGTTTTCGAAAATTATTATATAAACTTCATTTTACTACTTTGTTGATTACATTACAATATTATATGATAATAACATGGCTCATGAGTCCACATAATTTTCTACTAAATTGAGTTTGTGAAATAGTTTTTATGGGAAGAAAATGAATTGTGATTATGATTCTTTTCGGGGTCATATAATAAAGAGGTATATATTTGAGAAAAAGTATTAGAACAAAACATTTCTATAAAACGTTAGGATTTGAGGATGATTGTTAATTTGATACTCTATTAACAAATAATTTGATCAAATAAAAGTGTTTATGTTTTAGGCAATAAATAAAACTCACAAAAAATCACAAAATGAAAATTTACTATGGGTTAATTGCTAAGAAAATTGCTACCATTAGATAATTTAGGCCTTGTTTGAAGCAGAGGTGAGATTGACAATGGTGAGATTAAAAACAGTGGTAGAGGTTAAACTGTCAACGCAGTGGTGAGATTAAAATAGTAGTGGTGGTGACTTAAAAAGAAAATTAGTGTTCGGCAAAAATCAGCGGTGATGTGAGATAAGAAATAGAAATGACGATTAAAGACATAAACTTAAAATATATAACTATATATTATTTTAGTATAGATTTTTGTATTTAATCACATTTTATGAAAAAAATAACACATCATATTAATATAAAATAATATAATATGAGTTATTTTACATACATTAATTTTATCAAAATTTAATAAAATTTTTTTTATTAAAATTAAATGAGAGTAAACATTAAAAAAACTTTTTCGCAACAAATAAATGTGTTAGTAAGTAGATATTAAAGAAATCTAGCCAAGGAAAAAAAGGACCATTAATTAATCATACAATAAAATTAATAAACGCGTATAATTATAGTGGTAGGACAAAGTAAAATGGAGGGTAATAATGGGAGAAACTTCCCAACGTGGCTTTTACTTTTCTGCTGGAGTTATTTTTTCCAGCAGCGATTGGAGGCTCAACTGGAAGTGCAGCACAATTGAAGTCTCCTAATCGTGCTTTAGAAATTCTTACTAAAAGCAGTCTAGCTACAGATTTGTTTGCTGCCTTGAAGCTTTTAGCTATCACCATTATATCTCCCTGATAATTCCTTGCCATCATGCTGGTTCCAAACCAGTTGCTTCCTGGGTTCTTATCAATTTCCCAAAAAATCAACCAATGATTCTCACCGAGAATTGGAACTCCTTGAAGAATACCGCTTCCATTATGATTCTCTAGTATATGTTCCTTCTGTTGTGTCTCTTCTCCCTCTGAAAAGCCTCCGTAATTTTTGTTGTATAGCCATTGATTTTTTTCCTTGTGGCTTTTGCATCAGGTTTAACACCCTTGAAGAAGCTCTCGTTCCTATGCACCTAAATGAACCATAAGGATAGAACCCATTCCAGTGTAAACCAATAATTTTCATCCAGTAGGCATTCTCTCTTCCCGAGTCATTGCAAAATCCACTGTTCAATATTTACTTCCACAAAAGCTTCTGTTCTAATTCCCAAAGATGAGCTAAACTAGACTGCCTTTGCAAACGGGCAGTGCCAAAAGAGATGATTGAGAGTTTCCATTCCCTCATGGCATAAATTACATGTATCATCAATATTCAAGCCTCTCCCTTTGAGTTCAGCCCTCACAGGTAGACAATTGTTACAAATTTTCCATAGGAATATCACCAACTTGTATGGAACCTTTAATTTCCATAAAATCTTCCACTCTTTTTCTTTAGTATAGTCCCATTCACTCCCATGGTTTTCCTTACTAATAAGATCATAAGCTACCTTCACTGAGAATTTACCTTGCTTGTCAAATTTCCACACAAAACGATCTTCCCCCTCATAAAAGGATGTTTCTTTAAGAATCAGCTCATTTATATCCTCAGTTTCGAGCAATCCTTGTGCCAACCACTCCTGCCACCTATGTTCCCGTAAACAAAGCAGAGATTTAATAGGGATTGCATTGCCATTCCTCTGTTGTAATTCATGGTGCTTCCTAATTCTCCCATCTTGTATGTAAACTTTGTCTCCCTGTCTTATTTGGGCATCCAGTCCCTTTAAACAAACATCCATTCCTTCCAAAATACTTTTCCAGATCCATGTGTCGCCTTGTTTGGGCTGTACTACTTCAAAATTCTGTTTTCTACAATATTTGCTTCTGAGCTGTTTTGAAGTAGTTGTATTTGGCTCTCTGATGATCTTCCAAGCCTGTCTGTTTACTTAACAATGCCTCTGTTCATATCATCAGTCTTCCGGATGCCTAAACCTCCTGCAGTTTTAGGTTTACAAATAAAATTCCAGCTTCTAAGATGCATCTTCCTTTTATGGTCATCGTGCCCCCACTAGAAGTTTCTTAAAGTTCTATCCATTTTGTTGCATACATTGGCTGGAGCTTTAAAAGTGGATAATAAATAGTTAGGCATACTGGCAAGAATTGATTTGACCAATGTCAGCCTTCCTCCTGGTGATAACAACTTTGATTTCCACCCTTGTAGCCTGGAGTTAATCTTGTCAATAACTTCCTGGAAGAACACTCTTCTTTTCCTTAATGATCCCATATCCATTCCTAGATATCTTCCTGGTTTGTTGACAAGGTTATAACCCAAAATGCCTTTGAACCATCTTCTTTTCTTTTGAGGGCAGTTTTGACTAAGAAGTAAGTCTGACTTGTTCTCATTGATTTTCTCACCCGATATTCGATAGAAAAGCTTTAATACCTCTCTGATTCTCCTGCAAGATTGAACATTGGCTCTAAAGAAGAGGTGACTATCATCCGCGAACATAAGATGATTAATGGCATCTCCTACTCTGCTCATCTTTATGCCTTGTATTCTTCCTTGCTCTTGTTCTTTAAGCATCATAATTGACAAAACATTTTGACAAATAATGAAGAGATAAGGTGAGAGTGGATCTCCCTGTCTGAACCCTTTGCTAGGTGAGAATTGTTGTGATAGTCCTCCATTAAGTATCAGTTGAAAAATTAACAGTTGAAATACACTGCTTAACTAACTGAATCCACTGAGCTGGAAAGTTCATCTTTTGAAGGACTGCTTCAATGAAGGTCCATCTTATACGATCATAAACTTTGTTCATATCGACCTTACACTTTAAGTTGGATAGGTATACCTAACCTCCCAAATTAATTAATTTTCACAGTGAAATCAAATTTCCTAGCCTCTTTTTATTTTATTTTACCCCTTTTTGTTAGATTTTCCCTTTATTTTTTCGCACTTAAAAGAGATGGTTATATTACAATAAATTAGGAGGTATATATGATACATAAGGGATAGAGGTTTGAATCCTATCCATCCATTAATCAAGTGAACATGAAACTTGAACACTAGGTACATCACATGCTCCCTTGTTAAAGTTTTGAACGCATACAAGATCATATATACGATAATGATTCATTTCACTATTTAATATTTTTAGGATAATGATCAAAAGTTATTAGTCACGGAGAAATTTTTAGATGGGACTGGCTCACCACGTTATCAATGAGACTAACCACTAATACAATGACAACTCAATAATTTTCTACAACACTATCCTAATTATATTTTAAATTTGGAGACTTACCCTTACTACATTGTTTGTTTTTAAAAGGGGGCTAAATTTTGGACTTAAATTGTGTTTAAATTTTAGGAGTTGATTTGATGTGTCACAATTTTAGTGGTTGATCCCATGACTGATGTGGTGGGACAGTCTCATATAATAATTTCTCAATCCGAGATATCGGAGGATTGGTTAAAAAAAAGTGATCAACACATGTTATATCAAGTTATTGTAAGAATTTGATTGATATTAAATTGAATAATGAAAGGGAGAGAGAGGTTATACATTCTAATAACTACATTAAAAAACACTTTCTTAATCAATGCAAGTTTTTGATTATTTGCTCAAAAAACACTTTATACAAATATATAAGGGGTATTTATGTGTTTGGATATAAGGATATATTTTTGTTTTTTTTTCTTTTGCACCTATTTTTGTTGTTGTTTAAAGACATACAAATTTAAGATAAAAGAGTATACTTGCTATTCTTTAAAACAAATTTTTAGTATGTATAACTTTTTCTATAAATGAAATTAATAAAAACTTCGCAATTTGTAATTTTCATTGACATTTTGAGTATATTTTTGTTGCCTCCGAGGGTGCTATGGCCTATGTCTAGTGATGTTACTACTCAACATAATTTTCAAAATGCCAAATGCTAAAAGACAATATTAAGTCCTTTCGTTTGGTATAAATATATATACACTATGCTAAAATGCTTTAGAAAGAGAAAAAGTGAATGTGGACATCATATAAGGTCACTAAATGAAAAGGTGGTTTGGTTTTTGATAATAATGATTTGCTTTCAATTAAATCGTTGTTTCATTGTTTGTGGGGTTAAATTGGAACCACACACCTCAACCTCAAGGTCCTCAACCTCAACCTCAGCTTGTCTTTGTCGGATGGCGATGGGCTTTGGCATCATCCCCCACCCAAACTTACTACAAATGATATCAATGCCAAGAAAAAAGGCCCACTCCACCAAATTACATTTGAATTTACATTTTAATATTAGTAATTATGATCATTTCACATTGGTGAAGAGTTTTTTTTATATGGGTATCTCTTGTTTTCACCTTCTTTCATTTTCATAATAATAATAATTATAATCATCATTGACTAAGCATTTTAGTTATGCACATTGCATTGTTATGGTAGTAAAGTGGGTTCTTTTGATAGCTAATCTTTGAATTCATGAGTGAAAGAAGAATAGCATCTAATTCTACTTGGGTCAATCAATTGACACAAGCTGACCTGGGTTTGGTGTTTGATTCCTCATCATCCTCCACTCTTTTTTTTTTTTTGGCAGACATCATCCTCCACTTTATAATAACAAAAATATAGCATTAATCACAATCATACATAAACATTGGGCAAACCATCAATATGTCAATTCGACCTAAAGAGCAACATTGGGCACCCCATTCTCTCCATGAATGGGTAGCAAAACAAAAAAAAATTATGTCAATTCTTTTGCTCCTTTCTTCTTTTTCTTAATAAAGATTTTTTTTTTCATTTTTTGTTTTATTTCTATACATAGAGGGCTCTTAGTGGATGTTGATCTTTTTTTAAGGCCCAAGTATTAATTACATAAGATGGGCTTTTGGGTATTAATATTAATACCCAAAGACCCACTCACTCAAGTTGGTCCAATGGGCATAATATTAGGCATTTCTGTCTGCAGCCATTGGAGAAATTGCAGGAAAATTAAAAAAAAAAAGTAAAAATCTTAAAGTTTGAAGCATGAAAAACAAATTGGGGAAGAAGATGGTTGTTCACACATTAAAGTACTCATACATTACAATAATATAATTCCTTAGAGTTAACTACATTAGGAAGCAGAAAGAAATTAATTTACTAGTAAGTTAAAAGAAAAGTGAACACCAGGTGACATATTAAGGAACAAATTAAGAAAAGAAGAAGATTGTTTCTTGCAGTGTTATGTGTTACTTTGCTGATAGACTATAAAAGCTTCCTTTTTCAATTTTCGTCTTTCCCATTTATCATTCTTGAAAGTTTTTGCCATGTCCATATATGAACCTTGCTGTTGCTTCAGTGTATACTTCAGTCTCATTGTCCAATCTGCCAAAATTTTCCCATTCCAAAAACCAATATTAATCACTCAAATAATTAGTAACATTAACATAACTTAAATCAGTTTTAAGACAATTAGAAGGCCTTACGAATTTCGAACGGCTTTGCTTAAGGTAGAGGCTGATGAAAATGTTTTTCCATCCAAGTATCTGTTCTCTCCTTTGATCCTCTGTTTCATTCTCAGGTCTATTTCTTCAGGACTCAGAGCCAATGGAGAATCTGATGCCTGTCATTTTCA
This sequence comes from Corchorus capsularis, assembly GCA_001974805.1. NCBI lineage: Eukaryota > Viridiplantae > Streptophyta > Magnoliopsida > Malvales > Malvaceae > Corchorus > Corchorus capsularis. The sequence goes on along the minus strand of AWWV01013539.1, from coordinate 52,105 downwards.
AAAACTTTAGGCCATACCCTTTAATTCCAAATGTGAAAGCATATATTCACATTTTTAGTCAAAAAGAATTGTTGATTATGTAATTCAATTAACTAATCAATTAGTCAAAATGTTGCTAGAGAACTTATAAGAAAGTTTTGGTTGCTTTTACCATAACCCATCCCCAAGTATCAGCATAGGAAGGAATGTGAGCTGAATATGGCACAACATCTGCACATGAAAAGAAATGATTATTAACATAAAATCAACTTAATTTGATGCTTTTAGCAATTTCATTAATTAATCAATTAGTCAGAGTAATTAGATCGAGGCTACTTAATTACATTTGAAAACCTGCCGTAAAGTGTTATAGATGCAAGAGAATACTTCCGTGTGGCTGAAAATTCCAGCTGGCCCAGCCTACAAATTTAGAAGAAAACTTAACCTTGTTAATTATAACACATAAGGACTAATTAATCATCCCTTCGCTATTCATAATCACGCGTACACATGCTCACACACACATATTCGTTATTCATATATAAACACTATTACTCAGCGCGCGCACATATTCGCTATTCATAAGCATGCATACACATGCGCGCGCACACAGAAACATGATTATAATTTAGTATGGTATATTCCCACCAGGATTTGATATGGATATTTGGAATGGGTAAATAACATTTCCTATATTCACTAATTACCTGTGTGACAAATATGCCGCCAGGGTTGAGTCTAGGCTTAATAGTGAATTCATAAAATGATTTGGTATAGAGTTTATAACAAGGGCCTCCTTCTATTGGATCTGCCAGGTCTCCAATGATCACATCAAAGCATTCTTTTCTGTTTTCAAGCTCGGCCCTGCAATATTTGATACCAAAATGCTAATTTAACTGCTAGCAACTTTAATTATATTGTTGAAATTGAATAATATTGCATGAATGAATCCAGAATTAAACCTGGCATCATTGATTATGAGCTCCATTATTGGGTCGCAGAAAGCTTCTCTGTTTACAGTTAAGTATGACTTGCAGAATTCTACCACCTCCTGCACCACCAATTAAACATGAATTATGGGTTAATTTCTTATGTAAAAATAGATTCATTGATTGAAAAAATGTCAATCTAGTAAATTAAAAAGTCAACAATTTAGAAAGAGTGAGAGTTCATTACCTCGTCAATGTCACACATGACAAGCTTTTCAACATTCTTGTGTCTAAGTATTTCTCTAGCAGTGGAGCCTTCACCTCCACCCATAATGAAGATAGATTTTGCACTAAATTCCAAATTCAGAAAAACCCAAATCAAGAAAATTTAGCTTCCAATTAAAAAATTTATCTAACAAGGAGAAAAAAAATGATATCTGGAAAGAAATGTACTCAATTACTTTGAATGATGAAGAAGTGCAGGATGAACAAGACATTCATGGTAGATAAATTCATCCACCTCTGCACTCTGAAGCTTTCCATCAATGACTAATGCCTGTAAATTTGCAGGAATTAAGGACAAATTCATTGATCAAAGAATGATCTAGACATTTCTATATAAAAAAAGAAAATTAGAAATATGAACCTTTCCAAAGGGCTTTGTGTCCAACAGGGCAATGTCCTGGTACTGTGTTGCTGCGGTATGCAATATGCTGTGAGACAGAAGAAGAACAAAATGATTACGAAAGAGTGGAAGTGTTACAAATTTGTTAATTTTAAAGATTAATTTATTAGACACTTTCTTGTGGCTTGTCTGGCCTTTTCATGACCAGGATTTTGAAACCTTTTCACTTTTAAGGATAGAATGTGAATAGAAACCTCTGTTCTTTAATTATGAAAGTGAACTTCGTAAATCTATTGTGCTTTACATATGAAACCGGTTGTTTATAGCTGAAAATCCAGAAATCAGCTATAGTGGACAGCCAGAACTTTGTGTCCGTCTCACATATTAATCAATGGAAATGTTACCTTTTTTCAGTTCTTGAAGCTTCATTAATGATTTTGCTTTGTCTATGTTTCTTGTCATGAAAATATATTTTTACATTCCACCAAAAAATTGTTTATTTTCTTACAACTAGCTAGATAGGCATAATTTGTTAATTTCAAAATATGCCAAATAAAATATTTCTTCTAAAAGGCTTAATATGAAACCCAAACCATACACTGAATGATACAACACCCCTGAAACAGAGAAAATGGGTGAATGAATCCGAGGCAATGAAAAATGAAGGATAATTTTCCAAATAAAAGTGCAAAAACGATCAAGTAAAGTGGAAGGCTTGAAACGTGAAAAAGAAAAAAGGATGAAGAAAATTTCGTATATAATTTGCTTGGTGTTAATGTTCATGTTGAAAATAAATTGAGGGAAAACATTTCTTGATCATAAATGTATTATTAGTGTATAAATAATTAAATTCTACCTATTAAGAGCAAAAGACCATCTCAAATTCTCTTCAATCTCTTCTTCGTACCAGCAACTCTTTCTATAACCTGTTAAGGGGTGGTTCTTCCCATTAACTCCATTCCCATTAGAGCAAGAAATTTCACCCATTGTTTTCCTTAACAAATTAAGCACACTCGAAAAGCTATAAACTAGCTAGAGATCACACAAGGAAGAATACAAATAGGGAAGAAAGAAAAGCAAGAGGAAGCTAGGCAAGGGATGAAGAGGAAAGAAGAATGGAAGGGAGAATATAAATGCGAAGGTGGCAAGAAATTCGAAAAGAAACAATCATTACTTTGATTAGGTTTGAGAGCATGGAAGAGTTGGGAAAAATCTGTCGAAGTTGGTGTACAAATATATAGTATCTTTTAGCCTTTAGGGGCTGAAAAAAGAGAGTCCCGAAAAAAATCAAATCCTCCTGGGTTTTCTAACACAACATTCAAAAGAGCGTGGGAAAAGGGTTCAATTTGTGATTTCTAACGTTGATTTGGTCGCGTGCATTATATCCACATCAAATTTTTCTATATACTAGCTTATCTTTAATTATTTGTAGTTTTGCACATAGGTACGAAAAAAGTTGTCTTGCGTGTATAAAATGGACATTAAAATTCTTCAATTTAATTTTGTAGTAATATACAGTAAAGATGCTAAAGGAAAAATGTTTAGAGCCATAATTGAACATGAGAAAAGGATAATTATATATTCGACAACATAATAATTTCATATAAAGTACTATAATTGCATCTCACGAAATCATATCAAGCAAAATAAGCACTAGCAAAGTATAACAACTAAAGCATTAATTCCCTAATGTGTACATACAAATTGACCAACCAAACTTTTTAAGTGAATGAAGATTAAGTTTTGAAAGGCAATCATACATTGGATAAGTCATATATATGTATGAATTATAAGGTCGATCAGCTCTCTCTAAGCAGCAGCCAAAAGAGAATGGTATTGGGCATATATGCATTGCATTGCATGGCATGTTGGATAAATGATGGGCGCAAAGAAAAATGGAAGTCTTTAGAGAAAGAGGGGAAAAGGTTAAAATAGAATGATTATAATAGGGTTTGGGAGGTGACAATTGCCGAAAATTCTGGTTATTCTTTTCTTGAGAAAATCTTGGTTGGAGAAAGAGATATAAAGGGCGTGCAGTTGGAGTCATCATCATATATTCCTTTCTTTGCTTGAAAAGATATGAATAGAGAGGAATAGAGAAAGGGGGCGTGCTGGCCAGGCGCACTCATCATCGCCACCATCACTAGTCCATCGCCATCACAAATATCAAAACCCTTCTAATTCTTTTGTAGAAAACAATTGGTTTTGTTTTTTTTTCCCAAGTTTTCTGTTTTCAAACTCGCCTTTATAAAACAAACACAACACGGTATATCGGACGAAAAGATCCTTGAACTTGCATAAGAAGAACAATTTTGGTCCTGTATTAACTTTTAATTTTGTCATTTGAACCCCTTGATTTTTGCAAGTTTTGGGACATAGTGACCCGTAATTAGATAGAAGATCAGTGGCTTTGTCAAAGTCCTTTACGATACTATAAGTTAGGAGCCGTTTGTTTCAAGATAATAGGATATACCAATGCAGATGGGGATGGTCGGGTATTTCACTTATTAAGTGAAATGGTTAGGCATCACTTGGTAATGTGATACTGTGTGAGTATCACACGTGTACCTGACGCCATAGGTAAGTCGGCACACATAAGGGTATTATCCGATACCCCGCACTACAGTAACCAAATGTGAGTATTTCACTTAAAACCCTCTCCTCGGACATATTTTCACATACTCTTGAAACAAACGTCCCCTAATAGTCTAATAATAGGCAAATTGGCCATCGAACTTGCAAAAAAAGGATAATTTGACCCCTCAACTTCTAATTTTGTAAATTTCGTATGTAATAGCTTAAGGAGCAATTACAATATTTTAATGGTATAATGGACAAAACGGCAATCAAATTTGCATAAAATAGACAATTTGGCCTTTCAACTTTTAATTTTGAAAATTCCATATATAATTGTTCAAGTTGAGATGTGAAAGGATTTTGATGAAGTTGTTGGTCTTTCCGTCCAACTAAAAGTCACTTGGTTCCAAACATCGAAATTAAGGGTTCAATTGATAAAATAACAAGTTGAGAGGCCCAATTAAGTGTCCTCCTAATACATATTCGAGAGACTTTTTATCAAGTCAAAATAAAACAATCCCTCTTCTTGCCTAGATGTATCTTTTTGAGTTTCACCAAATCATCCTGCAGTCTTTTCCACCACTTGTCAAAAGCTACTCCCATGTTGTAACCCATAACATGGGTCTAGTGGGACCTCTTGGAGCATGGCTTTTGGCTCTTATATAAGGAACTGAGGTGATGTTAGATTAGCATCAGCATGAAATGTGATGTACCCCCCGCACGCCAGTGGGGATTGGGGAATTCAATTGCTCATAAGTGAGGATTTTATTTTTGTTTCATGCAAAGCAAAGGGAGATTAATTTGGCATGCAGGCCAACCACACATGAATCCAATGAATCACATCTTCTCTAGCTAATAAGGGGAGGTGAGTGTTCTTTTGGGCTTTGATTGGGTTTAGCCGTTTAGGGATGATGGATGATGAATGATGAATTAACCCCACCTTCTAGCATTGGCAAGACATTATGATGATTGGACCCAAAACTTACAAAAGGCCTAAGATTAAAATCATGAATAGTCATTTTGTTGTGTTGTTAGGTGTCTCTCCTTTATCTTTTTAATTAAGTACCTTGCTTTGCTAATTCTAGCTCTCTATTGCATGCCCAAAGTCTTTCACTTGGAAAAATAATTACATTTTGTCCTGGTGTGAGGATTTATTTTTTGTGGTGACAACAGAGCAATTGATATCCCTCTGGCTGCACCTTATCAATGGGAATATTGATGGAATTTGGCCATTGGGTGACAGGAAACATTAGGAAAAATTCATCCTCGTGGAAAATTGATATGTTAAATTAGCTATATGGGTTATGCCAAAAAATCATATATGAGGCTTATACTAGTTTCAAAACTGAAGTTGGTGAAGGACTGAAGGTTCACATAATGGGCTCAACAGGAATTAATCTGGTCTATTATATAATAAAAAAGAAAAATGGGTCGGACTTAAACGACTATAACTTGAGAAGCGAGAACACTTGTTTCAGTTTTGAGAGTTGAGTTACGTTAGCTTATTTTGGATGGATTGGGTTTTTGAGGTACAAAGTCATTCTCAATTCGGCCCATTTTGTAACTACCACAAGCCGGAATGGGGTCATGCATATTAAAACCACCCCTTAATTCCTCTGAGAATATTACGGAAAAACCAGAGTTAATTGGTTTTGAGTTGAAAATTACAACTATTTTGTACTGTTCTTTTAGGCTAAATTCGTCATTATAGAGGCCGGTTTTTCTGTAATAAAAGCTAAGAATTGAGGCCATCTTTGTCATTTAATTATTTTAGGCCAATAAAAATTCACCACCTGGCATTCCAGAGGGTTCTTCCACGCCTTCTTCTTCTTTTTCGCGCCCCTCTCTCATTCCTTTTCTTCTCTTTTTTCCTCTGGCTCTCTCCCGTCTCTCTATCTTTCTTCCTCTTCTTCTCATTCTCTCTCCTCTTGCTCCCACTTTTTCTTCCTTTTTCTCTTCTTCTCCCTCTCCTTCTGCTTGCAACTTTTTTATTTTTTTTTAATTTTCCTTCTGAAGAAGGGAGAGAGGAAAACAAAACAGCTTTGATTTTCTCCACAATCAGGTAAGGTTTTTCAATTTTTGCTCATGAAAGATCTTCTATTCTTTGTCGTTCCTTTCTGATCTCTTTATGGTTTGAAAGATCCCCTCTTCTTTGTGGATCGGTTTTTGTAGTTTTTTTTGTCAATATCTTTTTTTTTTACTTAACCATGTTCTTTTTGCAGGTTTAATTAGGTGTCTGGGTTTTATTTTGAGTTTTCAAGTGTGATTCTTTTCTTCTTCCTGATTTGTTTTCTTAATTTGTTTATGGGTTTTCAATTTGGATGATGCTTATGGGTTTTTTTTTTGGTGAAAGATGTTTATGGGTTTTCGATTTAATGATGTTTAAACGTTTTTTTTTTTTTCTATTTGATGTTTTGTTTATGCGTTTCCTCCCTTTGATTTCCATTTGTTGTTGATATTCCTTCTTCCCTTATATCTTTAGAATTTTTTCTATGTCTCTTTTTATTTATTTATGTATGTATTTTCTCTGCTGCAGGATTTAAAGGAATTTTTTTTGGCCGGAAAATTTGAGGGAATTAAATCGTTCCATTTACCACGTTTTTGTATTTTGCTGCTGTTGTTGTCTCTGTTGTTCTCTAATATGTACTTCTTCTTTCTTTTTTTTTTTAGGAATTGTGATTCCTAAAGTTGGAGAATTCAAAGTCAGGAGGGTGAGTTATTTTTAGTTTATATAAATTGCAAATATGCAAATGTGATATTTTTTTTTCTTTAGTTTATGATTCCAAATAATTTCTTATTTAAATTGGCATTTAAGTTCTGTTGAGAATTCTTTGCTTCATTATTTGTTCATATCAATCTGCGATACTGTTTTGATGATAACTCGATCCTTCAAACTTACAACAGAGCTTGCTGCATTTTGATAAGTCATTTAATTGCTCCTAGGAATAAATGATAAGTCATCTAAACTTGTTGATTTGCCTAGTTTCCCAGTTGCAAACAACCTGGAAAAACCAAAAAACTAATCTTAAGGTGTTTGGTTTCCTTTTCCTTTTATTGTAACTCAAGATCTAAAACCTTTTAGTATGATTCGGTTTCTGTTTCGTGTGTGAAAAAACTGAAAAAGGAAAGCACCTCAAGACAAACCAAAAGTTTATATTATGGAGATCTTAAATCTTATATAGAATCATTGATATTATAAAGTTTTTGGGCGTGTCAGTATTTGTCTCCGCAACTGAGTTACACTAATGGTTTTTTTAACTATAAGCTTTGTAGTTTGTGCAGCCACTTAGTGAGTGTGAAGGGGATTCCATAGATTTGAGTGGTGAAATGAAGCCTGCAGGATGAATAGTCATTTCAGATTCTGCATCGGAAAATCACGACATGTTATTAGATTTAAAAGGCATGTTTTGTAGTTATAAACATGTATGTCTCTTTATATATCCTATCATTGATGTGTTGAACAATGAGGATACAGATATTGCTTTATATATCCTATCAGAGTTTGTCAGTGAGTTTTTATCTTACGCCATTGGAAATATTGGATTGTATTTGTCTTTAGTTGTTTAAATATTGTTTTTATGTTAGCTAATGTGATTAAAAAAGAACTTGAGATGATTGTGAATCTTACAACTAATACGACCTCTGATCAAAGGTTTCAAGGAACTCAAAAATGGAGAATACATGTGGTTGCACACACAACTCACATTCAAGTATTCCTTGCTTGATTGACAACTTTAAATCTTCAATTGCCTATCAATTTCCTATTCTGCTTGGGGAATGGTATAAAGTTTTTAGTTTTTTTTTGTTATAGCGTGTTATATACCTGTTTTGGAATGAAAAATGTCTTTGAATTAATCTAGAGGTCATGAAAGTGGAAATGGATCAAACTTACCATTACAGAGATTCTTACAATTTCTCCTGTTCTTCTTTACTCTGACAGTTATTGTAATTTCCCTTTTAATATATGCATTACATCCCAATTCAGTTGCTTTTATGATATTATGTTTCTCTTTTAAACTGGACTATAAGTATAAATTCAGAAATCTTTTTCTTTGTACATATCAAGAAGCTAATACTCTTCCTACAATGATAGGCTCCTCCTTCATCCTGTTAGTGTGTTGAGACTTGAGAACATGTAATTTATTGATATTTTCTATGTTTTTTGGGTGTATGATAAGCATGTGCAGTTGAAATTTTTCTACATGAACACCAAGGCTTAGGACTGTGAACTGTAAGCTTTTTATCAATCGTTATAATCTTCAAATTCATTCTAATTTAAAACTTCAAACATCAATTTGAGTAACATTGCTCGATTTTAGGATGACATAGTAACAAGTATATCTATCAGTTCATAATCTGATAAGTTAGTTATCAATTTCTTTCTCCATGTTCTTTCTTTATGAGTTGTTTAGTCATAGAAAGCTAGGGGTTCGAAAGAATAGTACCTATACCATTAGACATTCATGAGGTGAGAGAGGGTTATGGCCCCTGCTGCCCCCCTTCTCTCCCTCCGCCCTTGCTTACGAGCCCACTATGAAGGCATGTAAGCTGAGATTTCGTAGCTGACTCATTGCTGGCACTATGGCAAGTGTTTCAAAATTTCTTCAGGTTGTTCTTTGTGATCTTATTTTAAGATATATTTCAGCTTCTTCAAATATTGGCAGTGTTTCAACGTATGATTTACGCCTTTTTTTACATTCGATTTCTGAAAAGCGCATTCAAAGATTCTTCCTAACAAATACTTCATCACCTACTGTGTTGTCTTTTATTCTATCTGTACAAAGCAGATTGTGATTATGTACCTAAATTCTCTTTCGTTTTGTTTGATCTTGCATTCACAGTCCTTGCAGTTTGGTTTTAAATCAGAGAAAGGACCAGGTATGAGCATTCTTATTTGCTTTCATTAACTGATAATTCTTATTGTTTGCTGATTGAGAGGATGTATTTTGAATAAAGTAGATACCTTTCTTGCCTTACTTTGTATTCATTTGAATCATGGGTGTTATAATGCTCAGTAAAGAATGTCCCTACAATCCTGAATTTTATCTACACTTAACATACTTTCCCATTTATAGCTTTTGTTACTTGCATATAACCTAAGTCTAGAGGACTCAGCTTAGGCATGAAATGTGCTTTGTGATATGTGTTTGTGAAGTCTACCTTTCTCAATCATTTAAGGTTGCTTTAATTTGATAAGTTTTAAGATTTTTTCTCCATGGATATATCAACTTACATTATGGTGGAAAATCTTTGTTTTTACAAAAGATTATTCTATTCACTTCTATCAAGTATTTCATATCTTTTGATTTTCTTTAAATTTTGACAAACAAGCTTACTGCTTATCAGAACATATATATAGTAATGAGGTTTTTTTTTCTTTCTTTTGCTACAGTATAGTAATGAGTACTGATTGTGGTTCAACGACTGAAGCTATGAATGGTAAAATTTGTTTTTTTTTTGGCTTAAAAAGTCTTCATTTCTATTGACATACAATTGACAGTTTAGTTTAATATTTTTGGTTTGTATAACTTCTGTCATATTAAGCTATGCTTATATTGTAGCAAACTTCAATGATGCTGCAACTTGAACTCACATCAGTTTAGCAAACATTGAGGTTAAGATTTGTCTGCGATAAATCTAAGCTGAAAGATCTGAAAAATAGAGAGAATTTAGGTTTTTGAAGGTTTTGCATAAACGTTGCTATTGCCACCATTGTCTGCTATTAACATTTTGATATTTGTTATTATGCAGATAATTGAAAAGAGATTGATCGAGTATAGTTTGGGAGAAATTATCAGTTGTGGACAATTTGGTTATATGTTTTTGCTTTGTATAACTTATGTTATTGAGCTACGTGTATCATGTAAGAAAACTTTTGATGATGCTAAATACTCTCAAATTGAATCTCTCAGTATATATTTATATTTATTGCATTTGAAGCTTATTTATATATGTCCGATACGGATAAAAAACCGCGCAGCGTAGCGCGCGCGGGCAAGAACCTTGTATATATCTAGATGATACGAGAGAGATCCCCGCTGAAAGAGGTCATATACATATATAGAAATAGAATGTGAAGGAATGGGGAGATGAATGATAATTTATTTCCAGAATTTGAGAATTGACATGTTGAACGAAAGAAAAAGGATTGGACTTTTTTGTCGAAAGAATTGAAAGAAATATTGATATTACAACTGTTGGTCCGTAGGGCAGTGCTAGAAGGGGGGATAATACTTCTTCCAAAAATTCTTGAAGCAATTCAATAGGAGTGATGACAACAGCTTTTGTAATTTCTCAGTGACACTAATTCAGGCTGCTGCTATTAATGCGAGCAAAACATAAGAATGACAGCAGATTCTGTAATATTTAGTGGCACTGATTCAGACTTGAACATCAATCATGAAGGTTTGTAGATGATTTGGAGAGTAACTTGAAGTCTTTAGAGGATAAAGAATTGAGTGATTTGGTAGGAAACTCTTCAAGGCAGAGGTATGTTTGAGTAGGGAAAGACATAGGAAAATACTCAACAAATAAGAGAAATGATAGAGTTGTTGAAGGTTTAGTGAGAGTAGAATTCAACTTAAGGGTTCAGAGAAAGACAATGCAAGCTCATTTATAGAGGTTCGGTCCATCCGACCTACGTCCTCTACCTTGGCTATCCCCACCAAGAATTTCAACCAATCCACTAAACCGATGAAGTTAAAGGCCTTCACCAAACCAACACAACCAAGCCATTTAAGCTCTTACACACAATGAAGTTATGAGCTTCATCACGCCGTTACAATGAAGTTCACGGCCTTTAGATTGAAGACCCAATGAGTTCTAACTACTCTGTCAGTATTTCAACCCAATCCAACAGTGAAATTCCCGTCGGAAACCATTTTCTTCAAATTGCACCTGCCAAAAAGTATAGAAACTTTTCCTCTACCGACTAGGATTTTCTTCCCCTTTTCCTTTTCTTTCTTGACCGATCATCGTCATATATACTCATTCGTAAGTAGAGAGAATTTAAGAGTATAAATCCTTATTTTATATACAAGATTTACATATATACCTTTTGTATCTTTAAGATTAAAGAGGATTATTAATTTGTACTATCATTATTTTTGAGGTATGTATATCATTACTAATTTGTACATCTACCATGCATTAATAATTAATCATTAAGATAGGTTTATCTCCCCTCTTAAAATAAAATGATCATTATATATATATATATATATATAATAGTAAAATAACATTTTTCAAAAAAATGTAATGCCTAATTTGTTGGTTGTTGCCAAGATAATTTTAATAATTAGAGAATGCCTTGTTAATTTATTTTCTCTAAATACATAGTTTAATTTAATGAAGACTACATCGATCTTGCGCAGCTTTGATCATATGTGTGTTCTAATTGTAATTTATCTATATAATAATATTGTTTTTGGTTGTTAGATTCTTTTTGCCCAAATTGTTATAAAAAATTTCAAAATAAGGAAAAAACATGGCTGCATTTTTCTAGTCAAAAAACTCATTCACAATAACGACAGAATTAAAGTTCTATCTAACCTAGCTGTGTTTTTTTTTTCCTTCGTCTAAATTGACTTGCACATTTTTTGGCTATAAAAAGGCAAAGAAGGTATAGGGTTTTTCCACAGCAAAACATGGCTTCCCCATTCAAAGTACTCTTCTCCATCTTATTCCTCTTTTCTATATTATACCCAATAACATGCTCAATCCCCCATCCACTAGACTCCCTAACCCCAGCTGAGTTGCTCCAAGTTCGATCCATCGTCCTTAAATCCTACCCAACCCCAAAGTACAAGCTAACCTTCCAATACGTTGGGTTGGACGAGCCAGACAAACCAGTAACACTTTCATGGCTATCAAATCCCAACACGAAACCCCCACCTCGTCGAGCTTTTGTCATTATTCGGCTCAACAAACAAAGCCACGAAATCGTAGTAGACTTGTCAAAAAGTTCCATCGTTTCAGATAAAGTCTACCACGGCAATGGCTACCCTTTACTGACCATCGAGGAACAAGAGGCTGCGGTTGACTTGGCACTCAACCACAAGCCGTTTTTAGCATCGCTTAAGAAAAGAGGCCTCAATGCCTCCGAAGTCATTTGCTCGACTTCAACAATTGGGTGGTTTGGAGAAGAGAAGACGAAGAGAGAGCTAAAAATCCCATGTTTCTATTTGGATGGGTCGATTAATATGTACTTGAGGCCGATCGAAGGGATATCGATAGCTGTTGATCTTGAAGAGATGAAAATTTCTGAATACAAAGACAGCTTCGTGGCTCCAATGCCCAAAGCCGAGGGAACTGAGTATCGAGCTTCCATGGTGAAACCACCTTTTGGTCCACGTCTCAACGGTGCTCCCGCTTCACAGCCAGGCAAAATTGAAGGGTTGAAGATTGATGGAAATACTGTGAGGTTGGTCAATACTTTATACCTTAATTTTCTTCCTTTAATATGTTTCTATATAAATTTTGAAAGACTTGCATATGTTCTTCGTACAGCATATTGCAAGACTTTTCATATTTTTAATTTTGGGTTATTAGCATTTTTGTCCCTCAACTTTTAAAATTAGGATATTTGCCCCTTAACTCTTTTTTTCCCCACCTGCCCCCTTAACTCTAATTCGAGAAAAAATAAGCCTCGAATTTTTAGAATTTGAGACATATTGGACCTCTCCTGAACATGGAAGTTATAACACCTATTAACAATTGCTTGTGTGGCTGATCAAGAACATGTCTTGCCCAGTCACATAGACAAAAGAGTGGGATCCACAAGCGAGAAAATATGACTTTCAAAAAAAATTAATCAGGAAAAATTCTTCTCATTTGTGGATTCCACTCGTTTGTCTACATGGCTGATCATGAGATAGGTTCCTGATCAGCCACACAAGCCATTGTCAAGAGATGTTGATCATGTATGGTTATGTGACTAATTCCTGTAACCCGAGGGGTGATATGTGTCCAATAATTCTAAGTGTTTAAGGGTATTTGGTCTCAAATTATAATTTAAGTTTGAAGAGCTGAAAGAGACAAAAAAGTTAACCCCTTTATATTATTTTTCTATACACAACTATTAACTTTCAAATTTTTTCTCTTGGTACATATAAGATATGCTGGTACTTTGCGCTGACTTTAGGTGATTAGCATCCTCAAGATAATGTTCTTAAAGTGAAAATCTATTGTTAAGCTTTCGTCATTTCATTAACTATATTCTATTTAAGGTTTGGAACTTTCGATTGCTTCTTCTAAATCTAGCTAGTTGCCATATAATTAATTCATATTACTAATCTGTCACTCATGACACTTCGACAAAGATTCTCATGTGCTTTTATACAAAAATAAATCCAAAACCCACAATGCTCTATTACCTTAAAAAATCTACTGAATTTCAAATTTATTTTTTGACAATTTGGCAATAGGAAATTATGAATTCAATTCAAAGACGCCTTATAATTGGTTGAAAATGGCCGTACATAAAATAACAAAACTTTTTTTTAATTAAAAAATAAAAACAAAACGTTGGTAGCTGCGGTTGAAGATTATAATAATACTACTACTAATTAATTCAAGTGGATGCATACTATGATTAATAAATAATCTTGTACCAAGTATAAGCTTTCATTCTATTCATTATCAAAAGATGTTTACATCTTACTTATAATTGACATTTATGTCTACCTTTTTATCTTCCGAAATTGAAATTCTTTAATGTCCCCTCAGAAAAATCAATTAATTATAACTTTTTCAAATTTGATTCAGATGGGCAAATTGGAGGTTCCATGTTGGATTTGATGCTCGAGCTGGTCCAGTAATCTCTGCAGCTTCCATTTTCGATCCCGAAAAGGGCAAATATCGTCAAGTTATGTATCGAGGATTCATATCCGAGCTCTTCATCCCATACCAAGACCCAACCGAGGAATGGTACCAAGTTACATTCTTTGACCTTGGCGAATTCGGGTTCGGTCTCACGGCAGTTTCGTTGGAGCCGCTCAACGACTGTCCGGCCAATGCAGTGTTCGTCGATGGTTACTATGCAGGCCAAGATGGGAAGCCTGTCCAAGTGGAAGACGCCATGTGCATATTTGAGAGACATCCTGGAGACATAATGTGGAGACATACTGAGGCAGAGATTCCCAACGTTGATGTAATTGATTTGTTAGCCCTTGATTAATTCCCGATGAGAATAATTTTAGTTAATTATCATGAATGTATATGATTTAATTTTGTAACCTAATTTATTGTTGTGTTTTGCAGATAAGAGAGGTGAGACCAGAGGTTAGCCTTGTGGTGAGAATGGTTGCAACCGTTGGCAACTATGATTATGTCCTTGATTGGGAGTTCAAGCCAAGTGGATCCATCAAATTTGGGGTATATATGATATAGATATAGTAATTAATAATAAAATCAATCACAATTAACCTTATTGATAATAACTTAATTATAATATTAAAGATTATTTGCTAATGTTTATTCTTTATAGGTTGGGCTAACAGGAGTGCTAGAAGTCAAGCCTACACCATACACCCACACAGATCAAATCAAAGAGGAAATCTATGGTACATTAATTGCCGACAACACCATTGGTGTACACCATGATCACTTCATAACCTACTATGTTGACCTTGACATTGATGGAGATGCCAATTCCCTTGTCAAGACTAATTTGGTAACCAAACGAGTCAAAGACAAGAAAATTCCAAGAAAAAGTTATTGGACCGTTGAACATGAAACGGCTAAGACAGAAGCTGATGCAAGAATAAAACTTGGGTCGAGGCCAACAGAGCTGGTTTTCGTGAACCCAAACAAGAGAACTAAGCCTGGAAACAAAGTTGGGTATCGTTTGCTTCCAGGGGGAGCATCTGGGCCACTTTTAGCACCAGATGACTACCCACAAGTCCGAGCAGCTTTCACAAATTATAATGTTTGGGTGACTCCTTATAACAAGTCTGAGAAATGGGCTGGAGGGCTTTATACTGACCAGAGTCATGGGGATGATACATTGGGAGTTTGGAGCAGTAGGAACAGAGATATTGAGAACAAAGATATTGTGTTGTGGTACACAATGGGATTTCACCATGTTCCTAGCCAGGAAGATTTTCCGGTGATGCCGACGTTGAGTGGTGGGTTCGAGCTCCGACCAACTAATTTCTTTGAGTACAATCCTGTGCTTAAAACCAAGCCTCCTTTCCATGCTACTTGGCCTAATTGCACTGCATGATCATCATACTGCTATTTGGCATTGACCATTCCATGAAGATCTAGTTGAATGATGGAAATAAATTAAAAGGATAATTATATATATATCTAGGTATAATTTATGATGAATTATATATGTCCAAATAATGTGATCATTTAAGATATATATTTCAATGCCTAATATTCTATATAGTTTAACTTAATTCAGTTTTGAATTTTTCAAGAAAAAATGGAACATTCTCAAGTCAGACATCATGAGCTTTGTTGATGAATTCTTTATGACTGGTACTCTTCCAAAAGGTGTAAATGCTTCTTTTATTGCTCTTGTTCCAAAGAAACATTGTACTGAGACTCTTCATGACTTTAGGCCTATCTCTCTCATTGGTAGCCTTTATAAACTCATCGAAAAGACCCTTGCTAACAAGCTGCGTACGTAAGGTTATGGGATCTCTTGTTAATGTGACTCAATAAGTTTTTGTTAAGGACTTGGCAGATTATGGATAGTGTCTTGAATATTGCTAGTAAAGTAATTGATGAACTCAAAAGAACTCGTAAAAGAGGGCTGATCTTGAATCTTGACTTTGAAAAAGCATTTGACATGTGGATTGGAATTTTCTTTTCACCATTTTGAAGATGATGGGTTTCGGGAAAAGGTGGATTTCATGGATTTCAGGTTGCATCACTTTTGTTTCGGTCTTTGTGCTTATTAATGGGTAATGGCTCACTTACTATTCCTATTAGTATGGAGAAAGGTTTGCGCCAAGGTGAGCCCCTATCCCCATTTCTATTTATTCGTGTTATGGAATGCCTGAGCTTGCTATTGCAAAATGCTTTATCTATTGGCCTTTTTGATGGAATCAAAGTCGGGTAGAACCATATGAATATCTCACATCTTCAATTTGTGGATGATACTATCATTTTCTATCAAGGAGAGGAGGAACGACTCCTTATTGTGAATGCTTCAAAGAGTGATTGTATTGATGTTTAACTGAGGTATTTGTACAAGAGGTGTTACAGGATAAGGATAAGAAACAACACATATCAGGTAAGGCTATACAAAGGAAAGGATTTATACAAGCTGTACAAGCTGTGATGAAGTGATAATTATATAGAACATGTATTTGCCTTATCACCCTCCCTAAAGCTAGGAGGATTTGAGAGAACTCGTAGCATGTTCTTCAAAAAAGTGAACCTTGTCCGAGATAGTGGCTTAGTGAGGATATCGGCAATCTGATCATGGCTGGAAATATACTTGACCAACAACTCTTTCTTCATAACTTTGTCCCTAACAAAATGGAAATCAATCTCCAGATGACGAGATCGAGAGTGGAAAATGGGGGGAGACTGAAAGGTATGTTGCACTCAAATTGTCACACCAAAGAATTGGTTTAGATGCTAGTGGATAACCAATCTCAGAGAGCAAACATTGTAGCCAGTATATGTCACTCGTAGCAGAGGCTAAGGCTCGATACTCTGCCTCTGTAGAAGAACGAGAAACAGTTCTTTGTTTCCTTGAAGTCCAGGAAATTAAGTTTGTTCCATAGAAAATCGCAAGTCCAGTTGTAGATTTTCTATCATCTAAACATCCCCCCAATGTGAATCCGAGTATGCACTAACCTGGTAATTAGTTTGTCGAGAAAGATAAAGACCATGATCTCGAGTTCCAATCAAATACCTCAATATTCTTTTAACTGTTGTCCAGTGAGTCTCCATTGGAGGGTGCATGTATTGAGATACCCGATTCACAGCATAGGTAATGTCGGGTCTTGTTATTGATAGATACTGAAGTCCTCCAACTATACTCCTATACACAAACTAGGATCTAAAAAAGTTGTACCTTCATTTTGCACCATCTTTTGCTATGGACAAGATGGGCTGGAAATCGAATTTGCAGTAGACATCTTGGCTCATGTCAACAAATCACCAATATACATTTTCAACTCCAAGAAAATATTTCACACTGCCAAGATCTTTTAAAGCAAAGGTCTGCTGCAATGATTTAATCAATGTGGTAAGCAATGAAGAACTCGAACCAGTGAGCAAGATATCATCAACATAAATCAAGCAGTAAAGGCGAATTGAACCTTTGATGTAAAAGAACAATGAAGAGTCTGTTTTAGAGCCTTGAAAACCAAGCTGAATTAACTTGCCTATTAAACACTTAAACCATACTCGAGGTGCTTGTTTAAGGCCATAAAAAGACTTCAAAAGCTTGCAGACGTGAGAAGGTTTGGTAGAATCAACAAACCCGATTGGCTGCTCCATGAAAACTGTTTCCTCCATCTTGCCATGAAGAAAGGCATTTGAGACATCTAGTTGTTGTATTGGTCAATCATGTTGTACAACTATTGACAAAATTAACCGAATTGTTTGAGGTTTTATTACTGGGCTAAATGTCTCGTTGTAGTCAAGGCCTGGACGCTGATGAAACCCCTTTGCAACTAGCCTGGCTTTGAACCTTTCCATAATACCATCTTGTCTCTTTTTGACCCGAAAAACCCATTTACACCCAATGATATTCTGACTGGAAGTACGGGGAACTAATTCCCAAGTACCATTCTGAAGAAGTGCATTATATTCTTCTTCCATGGCCTGCCTCCATTCCGGTATTTTCAGTGCTTGAGAAGCGGATGTTGGTTCCACAAGGCTAGTAGTAATATGTGATGCAGCTTTCGGCTTAGGTTTAAGATTCCCTGTTTGAGAATGTGTCACCATTCGATGAGTGTTTCCTGGTTTAATGGCCGGCGGCTGATACTATTTTGTGAAGTCAACCACTAAAGAGAGACCAGGAGAAGCCGATTGTGAAGGAGAAGGAGTGCTTGCGATTGGAGAAAATGAAATAGGTTCTGTGTGTTTAGCCACCTGTAAAGAAGATGTAGGGTTTTCAATTGGAGAAGAAGAAGAAGTAATCTCGATGGGTTTAGGTTAAACAGGAGTGGTCGGGTTATTTGTATTGTTTTGTGGTTCGGTTGGATATGGATTTGGAGATGTGGGTTGTGTAGTTGGACTTTGTTGGGTTTCAGCAGGCATGGTTGGGCTAAATTGATTTTTTGTTGGCATTTGGCCTGGTATGGTATTATTTTCAGTCCGAGAAATAGCTATAGGTGTAATGAGGTTGGTTGGTGCAACATGTGGTGCCACTGGGCCATTGCTCACTTGGATAGGAAAAACCTGTTCATAAAACAAAACATGACGTGAGATATGAATTTTACCAGAGTTAAGGTCAATGCATCTATACCCTTTATGGATTTTGCTGTATCCTAAGAAGATACATTTTGCAGATCTAGGAGACAACTTGTGCTGAGCATAGGGGCGGAGCCAGGGATAGCAAAGATAACCAAAGGTTCGTAATGTGTCATATTTGGGCTTTTCATGAAAAATTGTTTCAAATGGGCTTTTATGGTTTAGTCTTGGTGTTGGTAGTCTATTTATGATGTAGACTGCGGCATCAAAAGCATAGGCCCAATACTTTAATGGAACACATGCATGATACATTAAAGCAAGACCGGTTTCAACAACATGTCGGTGTTTTCTTTCTGCACACTTGTTTTGCTCGGGTGTATGTGGACATGAACTGTGTTGGGTTATTCCATTTTGGGCCAAATATTCTGTTAAAGCCTGATATTCTCCGCCCCAGTCTGCTTGGAAAGCTTTGATTGGCCTGTCAAAAAATTTCTCAACTATAGCTCGAAATTTAATGAAAACATTCAGGACATCAGACTTATTTTTGATTGTAAACAACCAAGAGTATTTGCTAAAATGATCAAAGAAAAGAACATAATAAACTGAATTTTCAACAGACTTTATTGGAGATGGGCCCCAGACATCGGAGCAAACAAGTTCTAATGGCTCTTTAGCCTGAAAAATAGAATCTGAAAATGCCAATTTCTTGGCTTTGCTAATGCAACAAGCATGACATAGATCAGAAGAACTAGAAGACTTGAAAGAAATTGAGGCATCATTCAAGGCTTTGCGAACTGTCCTAATGGAAGCATGGCCAAGTCGAGCATGCCAAGTAGATAGGCAAGCAAGGTGTGCACGAATTGGTTGTCTGTTGAACTAAATTGGATAAAGACCATCCTTACTCCGGCCTCTGAACACTACCTGTCTCGTGGGGATATCCTTTATATCAAAATGGTAAGGAAACAATTCCAAAGAGACAGTGTTATGCTTGGTAAAAGAATGAATTGATAATAAATTACTAGAAGCAGAAGGAACATGTAATATATTATCAAGTTTAAAAGAATTTGAACCAGCAGAAACAATAGAAGAGCCAATATTGGAGATAGGAAGAGTTTTACCGTTTCCAATCATAACCAAATCTGTGCCATTGTATTCATTGTGAATCCCAAGATTTTCCAACTTCGCAGTGAGATGGTGAGTGGCACCTGAATCTGCTAGCCAAGTGCTTGGATTTGGTTGATGTGTAGCGGCAAGATTGCTTTGTGGTTTCATGGCTGATGTGTTTCAATTAGTTGATGTTTTGGGTGTCCGACATTGTCGAGCATGGTGGCCAAACCATTGCAATTAAAACAAGTCATGTTTTGAGGATCATTAACCGTACCTCCTTATGCATATGATTGCATTGTCGAGTTAAAATTTTGTGAGGCATGACTTTGCCTTCCTCGACCTAATTCCACCGCGTCGACCTCTCCCTATGGATTGGGAGCCTTGTCGTGATGCAAATTGGGCAGAGGGCTGTATCGAGGTTGCGGTTTGATCAGCTCCAAGTTGAGCTGCCTCACTTAGCAGTAAACCATAAAGATTCTCAAATTTAATGGGCTCTAATCTCGCCTCCAAAGCTCTTGTGAAGGGGCGATATATCTCACCTAGTCCTCCGAGAACTGTATCAACAAGCAATTCTTCATCTAGGGGACTGTTTAGAGTCGCCAGTTGATCAAAAAGACCTTTTGCACGCTGCATATATGCAGTGATGGACTCCTGTTTTCGCTCAATTCAATTTTGAGTAGGGCAGACCGGATTTGGCGAATTTGTGGTTTTGCGCCAGAGGAAAAAGAAGCAACTAGCTTTTCCCATGCCCTTTTTGCAGTGGCAACTCCGACCACTTGAGGTAGTACTCCTTCGGATAAGGAGCTGGTGATCCATGCCAACACCATCTGATCTCTTTGAAACCATTTCAGGTAAGCGGGGTTTGGTTGATTGTTTGGCAGAGTTGCTGCTGGAGGGTTGCTCTCTCCTTCAATATGATCGATAAGACTATAGCATTGAATTATAGGTTTTATTTGAGCCTACCATAGCAGGAAATTGGTAGGAGTAAGCTTAACAAAATCCTGTTGAGAGATATTGGGGAAAGAGGAGATTGTGGCGGTTTGAGTGGTGGAGGAGGAGGAGGTGTCTGCGTCGCTTGGAATCAATGACATGGTGAAGAGGAAGTGAAGTGAATTTTTGGATCGGGGAAAAAAAAAGGAGAGAGGGTTTGATTAAAACTCTAATAGCCCTGATTCCATGAGAATGCTTCAAAGAGTGATTGTATTGATGTTTAACTGAGGTATTTGTACAAGAGGTGTTACAGGATAATGATAAGAAACAACACATATCAGGTAAGGCTATAAGGAAAGGATTTATACAAGCTGTACAAGTTGTGATGAAGTGATAATTATATAGAACATGTATTTGCCTTATCACTTATGATTAAACTAGCGCTTTATTGCTTCCAGCTATGTTCTAGTTTGAAAGTAAATTTTTCTAAAAGTGCTCTTATGGTGTAAATATTGGCGATGCTTTGATGAGTAATTGGGTGGCTTCTCTCCATTGTAGAATGGGATCTTTACCTTTCACTTATTTGGGAATTCCTCTGGGTTGTAGTCCAAGATTGATTTTTACTTTGAGGCCTATTATTGATAAGTTTAGGAACAAGTTAACTGCTTGGAAAGGTAAACTCCTTTCTTTTGGTGGTCGTCTCACCCTTCTTAAATCTGTGTTGTCTAACCTACCCATTTACTATATGTCAATCTTTAGAATGCCTTCTAAGGTGATTGATGAGTTAGAAAAGATTAAAAAGAGTTTTCTTTCGGGTGATCTTGATGACAAAAGGAAGTTAAGAGCTGTTGATTGAGTACTATACGCAAAGGGAAAGACTATGGATGGTTGGGGTTTATTAGTCTAAAACTTTTCAATGATGCTCTGCTTATGAAGTGGCCTTGGAGATTTGGAAGGAGATCGATGCTCTTTGGAAGAAGGTTATATGTGATAAATATAACATGTCTATTTGTTGTAACTTCGGATATCCCAGGAATTAACCAAACAAATAATTAAAGCGGAAACAAAAAAGAAAAATTTTCTTGTGGACCTATGCCACAAATCAGAACTATCAAATCAATCAATTACAATCAACAATCATAACAATCTCTATAGCAAACTCTCAATCTAATCAACCCAACACCATGGGTGATTCTCTCACAACAACATAAAGCTATCTCAGCTTTTTCTCTCTCTCACAATCTCACACAATCTCTCACACACAAAAAACTAAACAAATTAAACTGCTTATTTATACTAACACAAACTTGGATTCCAAAAATCCTTTTCCTATTAGGATTCTTGTCCACCAATCAAAAAATCTCTAGAAAAATCCTAATCCAAATCTAATTAGAAATTGGGTCAAAACCCTAACAATCTCCACCTTGACACAAATTCCTTCATCAAAGCTTAATTGCTCCACCCTTTAACCAAATCTGCAAAAGTAACTTTCTTCTTTGTTGGCAAATTCACTTCCTTCTTCTCAATTTGATGTGAAGATACCAATCCATCTCCTCTAATTGTGCTTCCAATCAACTCATACAAAATTTTCGAATTCTTCATTTCTTTCATCACAATCATTGAACCTTTGGTGATCTTCAAGCCTCCACCTCAGCAAGAATATCCATAACCCAAGCTATCCAACTTTCCAAGAGAAATCAAATTCCTTGTAAAGTTTGGAACATACCTCACATTTCCAAGCATCTTGACACTACCATAATCCAAACGAAGTTTCACACTCCCAATGCCTTCAATTCTTTCTTCACCATTATTAGCCATGTAAACAGGCTTATCACACTTCTCAAGCTTCGAAAACCATTTTTTCTTTGTGCAAATATGTTCAGAACAAGCAGAATCAAACACCAACATATTTCAAGTATCTTTCTTTTTTTCTTGCACCATTAAAACAACATCTTCATCAGAATATTCCTCACTATCAGCAGCAGCAACATTAACACCAACCTTATTCTTCTCTTTAGATTTCATGAAATCCCCCAAAACTTCCATTAACTCCTTGCAATAGACTTTTATGTGCCCCCATCTCATGACAATAATAGCACTCCTTGCTACTCATATCTACTCTTGGCCTCAAACTTGATCTTCCTCTTTCATTGAATTTACCATTTGATATTGCATCATTCTTATAATCTCTTCCATTAGTTCTTCCACGCTCCACCATGAGAGCACCATTCTCTTCATCTTTCTTTTCAGTTTCTTTCAATCTATCATACTCAAAAATTGTAGAAGTCACATCTTGCAAGCTCAGGGTTTTCCTACCAACCATCAAAGCTCTAGTCACAGGATCATACCTGTCGGTAAGAGAATTAATCAACAAAACTGCTTTATCAACCTCTTTCATGACTTTATCCATACTTGCCAGCTGAGTAACCAATTTATTGAACTCGTTTAGGTGTGCCCTCAAACTTGTTCCCACCTTC
Organism: Corchorus capsularis; assembly: GCA_001974805.1. Lineage (NCBI taxonomy): Eukaryota > Viridiplantae > Streptophyta > Magnoliopsida > Malvales > Malvaceae > Corchorus > Corchorus capsularis. The sequence goes on along the minus strand of AWWV01013539.1, from coordinate 29,096 downwards.
ATCTTCAACCCAAATAATTGTCTCTTCAAACACAACATGTTAGTAATCGATTTTGACATATAAATTGACTCTAACTTATCCATCAACTCCTTTAGGGTTTTCACATCTAACACATCATACTTAATTTCAGTAGCAAGATTCAAACGAATTGTACTTACTGCTTTTCGTTGAATATCTTTCCACCTGTTCTCATTCACCGCTGCAGGCTTATCGGGTTTCAAACGCATCTCCCAATCCTTGTTGTACTAACACACCTGTTACCGTACTCTGCCACATCTGAAAACTGTTCGTTCCATTAAATGGCTCAATCTCAAACTTCAAAGCTGATCCGCTGCTGGTGTCTGCCATCTTCAATCAACCAAGCTCTTGATACCACTTGTTGTAACTTCGGATATCTCAGGAATTAACCAAACAAATAATTAAAGCGGAAACAACAAAGCAAAATTTTCTTGTGGACCTATGCCACAAATCTACACTATCAAATCAATCAATTACAATCAACAATCATAACAATCTCTCTAGCAAACTGATCAGACCAAAATTATGCATCTTTTTATGGTCATTTTCCTATGCTTTTTGGGTATTCTATGCTTGATTATGCCTTATATTTGGTATATTTGTGTTTATAGGTGCTAAAGTGAAGAAAAGTGCAAAATCACCAATTTTGTACCTTTTTGGAGCCTTTTTGGATGATTATTTACACAAATATTTTCCAATGATAATTTGGATTAAGAATGGAGCCAATATGATTGTGATTGAAGAGCTTGAAGAGTCAATTTTATCATCATAAGATTGATTTTCAAGAGTTTGAAGCAAAGGAGCAAAGTTGAATTTCAAGGCAAGAAGACATGTCAAGAGGCGTCATAGCACTGGAGTACATGGGGCGCGAGGCAAACCACATGGGGTACCAAGCTTGCCGCATGGGCGCCCAGCGCTAGTCGGGAACACCACCCAGCCACACAAGGACATAGGCAACCTGAGGCCTGAGAGAAACGTCCTGGGTGCACAAGCCAACGACATGGGCGCCCAGGGGGAATCGGGGCATGACTCCGCGCGCGCCAAGCATGCCATCACGTGTCACTTCTTCTTGAAGCTTCTCCAATTGTTTCCAGATTTGGCGACCCTTCTGTATTTTGGGCATAACTTTTGATCCAGAGCTCTGTTTGAGGCAAATGAGTAGCCGTTGGAAAGCTAACTCCAAGATCTACAACTTTTGTGTTTCGGTCAAAGCCCAGTTCGGACTTTTTCATGGACGAAAATGCCCCTTAAGTCAGCGGACAGAAACTGTCTTGGGCCTTTCGTGCGGGATTGATCAATTTAAGTCCAAATTCTTATTTGGATTAGATTGAAGACTTGGAGAGCAGCCCAGCACGTCCTTAGGGTTTGTTTAGCTCTAAATTAACCCTAAGCCACCCTCTATAAATACCCTCTTAAGTCTAAAACCCTAGGAACATATCGAAACACCTAGAACAACTTACACACACATCTTTTCTCTAGGTTTTGCGTCGATAGAAAGAAGGGAGGCTGCCGCCGGCCTCAACCATTGTAAGTCTTGCAATCCATGAGTAGCTAAACCTTTAATACTTCTTTTCCTTAGGTACTTTTGATCAATGAATCTATGGTGAGACTTTTGTTCTTAATAATTTGAGCTTTTTCCATTTGAATACGTTTCTTATCTCTATGCTTCATCTTATGTGTTCATACTTTGATTGATTTGGTGAGCAACATATCTTGAGATTTATGAATGCTATAGTTAGATTCAAGTAGCTTAAGTCAAGCTAAAATTGGTCCAAGTAACAATTGTAATTCTAGGAGTCCTAGGTTCAACGGGATATCAAACCTTGTTGAAATCTTTAGGCCGAGATGGAAATTGATGTAGGCAAGTTTGGTATTGATTTATCATGCATGTGGAAAAGTAAATCTTAATGCTTGTCCTATGATTCTTCACAGGGTGAATGTTTGATTAGGAACAATAGAGATTAATTTAGCTAGTAGCAAGTTAATTCTTCTTAGCATGTTGGAGGGTCGAGTATTCCTCTCCTATACCAATTATTCAAATGGAGTTGTTTAAGATATTAAGAGGATTACTTTGTTTCAATGAAAGTTGATGTCTACGTCTTAGGCTATATACCGATTTGGGGGTAATTTATGATTCTTAATTGATTGCAATTTAAGCCAAATTTATGTTTAGTGTCTATGATCCATGATTCACTTGATCAAAATAATTACCTAAAGGAGAAGAAGTATGTTTTTACTCATTGTTTTTCTCAAACTCTCTCTTTTAAATCTTTAGTTTAGATCTCTTTTAATTGTTTTCTAGTTTAATTAATCTATTTTCAAAAACCCATAAAAATCTCTTTTAGGTTAGATTTTCTTTTGTAAGATTTACCTTTGATTCGATCATACCTTCCCTGTGGTTTCGACCCCTACTTGCCCTAGCTATTTGTTATTGGTTTGTGGGGATTTATTTTGTGATTTGATCAACGACCGGTCACAAACTCTCAATCTAATCAACCCAACACCATAGGTGATTCTCTCACAACAACATAAAGCTATCTCAGCTTTTTCTCTCTCTCACAATCTCACACAATCTCTCACACACAAAAAACTAAACAGAACAAACTGTTTTTTTATACTAACACAAACTTGGATTCCAAGAATCCCTTTCCTATTAGGATTCTTGTCCACCAATCAAAAAATCTCTAGAAAAATCCTAATCCAAATCTAATTAGAAATTGGGTCAAAATCCTAACATTATTGCTGACTTGTGGCCAAAAACTTGTGACTCTTGCGATCTCTCTCGCTTTTAGGGCTCTATTCAAAACACATGGGTGGGTGGAGAGTTTTTTATACCTTATCAATTCGAGTTTGTTCTTTTGTGCAGGTGATGGCTCAAGGATCAAATTTTGGGGTGATGAATGGATAAGGAAGTGTTCTTAAAACTTCTTTCCCTAGGATCTTTGCCTTGTCCGTTAATTGAAATGGTGTTATCAATGATTATGGCTTCTGGAGTGAAGGAAAATGGCATTGGAATATCCAATTACTCCGTCGGCTTTTTGATCGGGAAATTAGTTTGTGGAACAACTTCATTTATGTTATTCAACCGATTGAGCACTCTACTTCCTCCACTAATAGAATCATTCGGTCTCACACCTCCAATGGTAATTTATTTTCTCTGAAATCTTTTAGGGAAACTTTTGACAAACTCACTCATTATCACTTGGCCATTGGAAGCTATGTATGGACCGGTATTGCCCTTCCAAAAGTAGAAATTTTCTGCTGGAAAACACTCATTGGCAAAATATCGGTAATGGAATTCTTGCAACAACGAGGCTGTTTGGGACACTTGGAAAATAAATGTGTTTTTTGTGATCAACCAGAATCTATTTCTCACTTGTTCTGCCACTGTCAGTTTGCTTTGAATGTTTGGTGTAAATGTATTGGCTGGTGGAATTTATCTTGGACTATGCTTGCTTCTATGCCTTCTCTCTTTCTCTCATGGAAGTGCTTGCTAAATGATACTCCCTCTGTCCCTTTTTATAACTCCCCTTCTAGAAGCTTTTTTTGTCTCAAAATATAAGTCCCCTTTCTAAACCCAATGCATATTTAAAAGTTATTTCCAATACTAGTCTTGAAAGTGGTAGGGTAGTTAAGAAAGTGAGAAGGAGGAGAGAGAATGAGTGGGAGAAAGAGAATAGGGGTAAAAATATAAAAACAAGATAAAAGTACATAAAAGTTTGAAACTTAACTAACTTTCTTAATCTTGATGATATGGTTAAAAGGGACTTATATAATGGGACAGAGGGAGTACAAGAAGAAAGACTATTTGGAATTCCCTTTTCTATTCAGTCATGTGGTCAATCTGGCTTCCAAGGAATGATATGATCTTCAACAATAAATCTACTTCTATTGATTAAATCTATAATCTCATTCGGATTAGACTTGGATGGTGGTTGAAAGGTAAGGTATACTAATGCTGATTTTGCTATCATGAACTTTCTCCTCAATATTCAAGAGATAACCTTCTGTCCTACATCCAACCAAAACATTAGGATGATATCTTTTCTTGGCAAATCAGGTCCTTCTGGCATTGGTGGTGTTATAAAGAATTCAACTGGTGAGGTGATCTTACTTTTTTCAAAGAATATTGGTCTTGCTGAGTCAAATCATGCGGACCTACTTGCTGTTGTAAAGGCTTTGTTTATTATGGTTCATGATGCTGCCCTGCCTTCTCCGATCTTTAAAGTAGGGGTGAGTATCGGTCAGTTCGGTTTGGTTCAATTTTGAGATTCTCAAAATCGACTAATAACCGACGGCCAATTTTGAACCTTCAACCGACAGTTTAATTCTTGAAACCGCTTATAGGGTTTAGAAGGTTATGCCATTTTTGACGGTTTAGCCCGTTTAATAATATATTATATATAATATATATTTAATTATATGTATTAATATCCGGTCGGTTTGGGTCGGTTACAGTTTTGTAATTTCAAATACCGACCACCGACCGAATATCCATATGGTCGACGGTTCAAACCGCCTAGTGCTTACCCCTACTTTAAAGTGACTCTTAGAATGTGATCTCATGGATTTTGGATCCTGATTCCCGACCTTGAAAGTACAATATCCTCTTCAACAAGCTTGATAACCTTCTGTTGTAGGTGTTGTTAATTATATTCATGTTTTTAGAGAAACAAACTACTTTACCGACTCCTTAACTAAGTTTGGTGTCTCTAGAACATCAAACATAATTACTTAGTTGTAATCTCCTTTCTTGATTAATAAATTATTGACATTTCAAAAAAATGTTTAAGTTAATTCTACTAAACTTTATATGTTCTTATTTTACTCTTTTTTTTTATTAACTATTCAGTCACCATCCTCCCTAGATTTTTTTGTTATTCTAGCTAACAATTCAACTAATTGAGGCATTGTTACTCAATTACTAGGCTATTTGTTACCCAATAACTAATTGAGCCATTTCATTAATGGCACTTTGGGTGACAGGAACCACAACCTCCCATGGAATTGATGTATTACTTCAAAAAATCGTCTGCTGAGTTGAAGCCTTATTTTAGCGTTTTCTAAATTTCTTTCCTTTTTTGCAACACCATTCCATCTCTATCCTCTGTCTATAAGAGGACGAATTTGTTAGGAAAATTATTGCATATACGGGTCCCATGGGTCATGTGAATATCATTATCAATGCATACACGGCTTATCACTTTCTCATATTTGCTTCCTATCTTTTTTTTTTCTTTTTTTTTGTTCTTTTCCAAACAAGTAAAATAGTTCATGACTCTGGACAAGTGCATACAAAAGAGTTTTGTTTTCACCACAAATCCAAACAATTATCACTTTAACCAATCCCATTTACACATTGATCCTTTCTCTTAAGAACATAATTAATTAATTACTAGTAATAATAGTATGATAAGAAATAAATCATTGCCCCCGGCCGGCCGAATGTTGTCTTTGACTCGAAACATTATAATTGATGTCTTTGATTAGAAAAGGAAAAAAAAAGTATTGAAATTTAAAAATTGCCACTCCCTAAAAATAAAAATAAACCTTAAATGAATGAGAGAAAGAGACTGTGGATAATGAGAGAATAAAAGTAGATTAAGATCTATTTTTTATGTGTGAAAGTTGAAAGAGGATCTATTTTACCAGTGGAGAGTGTAACACACAAAATTTCTAGGTCTAAAAATAAGACAAGAAAGATTGGAGACAAATAAAAATTTTATTGATTGATCAAATCGATGCAGGTACAATCTTTGGAAATTCTAATAATAAGAAATTGTCCTCTGATTCTTCTCCTTTGCAAAATTATGTTTCAGATTTGTTTCAAGGGTCGAATGACTTGATCTTGAACTTGATGATAATTTGAGAGTTTGATTATTTGATTTGATTCAAGGATCTTTGATGACTTGATCTTGATCAAACAAATTTAATCTTCTTCAGATATGTTGATGAAGATCGAAAAATAAATTCTTGAAAGCGAGTTTTTGCAAATCTTTGATAATTTGAAAGAAGAATCCTCCACATACGTGGATTTTCTTTCAATAATTTCCCAATAACTGGGTCTTCAGTAATTCTGCAATAATTGGATCTTCTTTGAAAGAAGAATACTCCACATACATGGATCTTCTTTTAATAACTCCCAAATAACTGGGTCTTCAGTAATTCTCCAATAATTGAGTCTTCTTTGAAAGAAGAATTTTCCACATACGTGGATCTTCTTTCAATCTTCTTAAGCTTTGTTGAAGATCAGAATAAGAACATCTGAAATACTTCAGAGCTTTTCTGCTTCAGAGCTTTTCTGCTTTCTGAATTGTGTGTTGAAAATGACTTGGGAGCTTGGTATTTATAGTGGGGGATGGAGAGTTTCAAGATAATTTAATTTCTCCTTGTTATTTATCTCTAAATAATTAATTTTAATTAGAGATAAATAAGATGACACAACAATGAATTCTGATTGATGAATGCTTGCAAACCTTGAGATTTGATTGGCCAGATGATGCAATTTATTTACCAATTATCTCAATTTAATTAGAGATAAAAGGTGATGACTCACAACTTAATTTTGATTGGTCAAACCATTAAACATTGAAATTTTAATTGGTTAGACCATGTGTCATATTTATCTACCATTTTTCCTTAGAAAATATCCAATAAATTTAAAGATAAATTCTCAAAATAAAATTTGTAGAAAATTTCTGATTTGCCGAAATTTCTTACTCTACAGAGAGATTCACTGGTTTTTCAAGTCAATCTAACGACTTTAAATGAATTTAAACTTTTAGATATAGGAAAATTGAAATAAAACATGAACAACTAATAATCTTGAATTGATTTGAAAAAATCAATAAAACTCTCGACTAGTAGAGAGAATCCTTACTCGTGAGAGTTAGAGATTCACTTTTTTTAATCTTTTAAATAAGGTTAAACGTGACAGAAAGGTGTAAAGCCCAAATTCACCTTTCTCAAATATAGGATGATCCTTCTTTTTTTCTTAAATAGGATGATCCTTCTTACTGTTATTGGACCAATAAATTGCATTTTCATTTACTATTATTTTTCATTTAAAAATTAAAATAAATCTCCTCGATCGTATTCCAAGCAAACTTACCCACCCACCAATGAACCGAAAAAAATAGTGCAAACCCTATAGCAAGAGGCCCCCACCCCACCCATAATGACACATTTTTTGTGTTCTTTATTCTCCACTCTCTGCCATTATTTGTTTACGAAAAGAAAAACTATGCACACAGAGAGGCCTTGAGAACAATGAAAAACGTGCATAATTTTCTTGTAAATAAAGAATTTTAGCCAGAAAGAGAAGAAAATAAGAACACAAAAATGTGAAAAAAAAAGGGAAAAAATCTAGATTTTTTGGCAAAAGAAAAAAGAAAACAAAAAATCAAATAGCGACAATGAACAATTCCCTGTGAAAGCCGATCAGATCCAACAGGTAAGTGAAACATTTTAAAGGATGGCACTCACTGGCAAAGGAGAATAAAGTTATGGCAGAGGCAGCAGCTTCATACAAGAAGTTCTGCTCTTTTCATGGCCTTTAGCATTTCTTCGGTAAGAAAGAAAAAAAAAAACCCAAATTAGCAAGGTTATGGAAGGAATATAATATATACATATATGAAGTGATCTAAATAGGTGTGTATTAATTAAAACTACTATTAATTTTATGTACAAGATCGTCATTGAGTGTCACTTGGTATTTTGTTTATTTGACAAGTGTCAATTGTTAATTTTTTAATGTTTTATTTATTATATTTGTATTCATTTAGCTTGGAAAAAATAAAAGACATTCATCCCCTTTCCTATATAAAATAAATTATCAAATAATTATAAATTAATTATAAATTTGTTATGAATATACATGTATGTTGTGTATGTTCATGAATATAATTAAAGCATGGATAATATTGATGACTTTGTTCATTTATACACATATAGCTATTTGCTAAGTTCATCCCCTTATATTTATGGTGATGTATCTATGTGCCTATAAATAGGCCACTTACTTTGTAATGGAATAAGATGAATGACAACAATTTCTCTCATTCTTCATATTTTCTTTTTCTCCATATTTTATTGTCTTTCTATTCTCTTGTCTTTTCCATACTTCAATTTTACTCTATTGCTTTGTTTTGTTATCATTTCACAACAAAATTTCATTTCTTAACTGAATTTTCTTAAAAGAATTTATAAAATAAAACAACCGCACGCGAAGTGCAGCCGGGAAGTTCTAGTTTATATAATTATAATTAGCTGATATGCTAATTAAGCCTTTAGACGTGAAACTTCTTTTTTTATAAGTCACGTGGAACTATTATTATGTAAATATACTTTTTTTTTAGGAAAACAAGAACATTTAAACATGGAGTGCATTGAATGAGAATTATGAATAATCTTCTGCTCTGCAGTCTGCCTCTGCCCCAATTGCAAAATACTAAATTATTACAAAATGTAATGAGAATTATGCTATCCCCTTGTGTTCTTCTCGGTTTTTGAGAAAACAGGTACAGCCGATTAGCCGACCAAATCTAATGTAATACTGAAAAATATTACAAAATTAATAAATATATAAATATATATATATATATATATATATCTCTTATATCTTATATGAGGAATATATAGTTGTGATCATGTTGAAATTCCATGGAAATGAGTTTTTCCTATTTCCTATTCTTACACAGATTTCGAGTAATTAATGATGATTATAAAATACATCGTGTGAAATTTAGTCTTTACAAGTAGATTAAGGGATTGATGTACACAAATATATACCACATTTCTTAATAAATTTCATATTTAAAATTAAAATTTATTCTCTAAAGGACACATGTTCACCCTTAAACCCCGCATGCGTAGTCTGCTAAACTTCACCGACAGTATATTATGTAATTTTCCATTAATTAATCCTTATATTCTACCTATAAATGAAATTTCATTTATTTACCAACGAGGGATTGGATTAAGTGATAAGTAACTTGTTTCAGCTTAAGTAGGTCTCAGGTTTGAGACCTTGCGTACGCAGCTGCCCTTGTTGGTAGACTTACTCACCAAAATCGGTTGCGCGACATGGCCGTCAGATCTGGATTAGTCAGAGAAAAGCTCTAGATACCGAATGAGGTAAAAAAAAAAGATTATATGATTATACAATATACACTGTCAATATAAACTATAGACTCCACAAGTGGGTTAAGATGTTGATACATATCCTATTTGTTAATTAATTTTGTATTTAATATTAAAAACTACTCTCTAAAGGACACATGTCAACCTTTGAACCCAACATGTATAGTCTGCTAAACTCCACTGACATTGTATGATATAATTTTCCTAAAAGATCAATATATGCCTTTTGTACCCTCAAAATTAAAGAAGATTTATAGAAAGGATAATGATGTTTGTACACGGCCAATTTGTAACATATTTAAAAAAAAAGATGGGGGGAAAGTTCTCTGAGCTCATAACTTCTCCGCCGCCACTCTAGTTTGTTCATTGATGGATGATCCTTCAATTTCGCTGATTGGAGACAAAATCTCCCTTGCGGTCGAACAATCCCCAAATGCTACTTCTTCTCCAACGCTTTTCACTGCCACTAAATCCTACAAGGACTCTCTGGTAAGTGACATTACTCCACCTATTAACTCCATACCTGCTGCAACCTCCCCTTCTATCCTTGCTGCAGGTCCTCTTAATGAGCATCACAGTCACAGCTCATTTAATACGCCTTGTCAGGCGCCTGATTCTGAACTGAATATAAGCCTTAGCCCTGCTGAAAAACTCCGTTTGCAGAGCAGAAGGAACCTATCTCTTATAGTCAAAGTTTATGGTAAGAGAGTGGGTTTTAAATTCTTGGCTTTTAAAACTAGCCAGATCTGGAAACTCCAAAAAGCTTCGGCATTTATTGATCTGGGTGAAGATTTCTTCCTCCTAAAATTTCATTCTGAAGAAGACTACAACTATGTTCTTAAAGAGGGATCATGGTTTATTGCTGGTCACTTCCTCACCATCAGAAAGTGGGAACAAAACTTTAGAGCATCTGAAGCCACTTTCTCTTCAGTTGCAGTCTGGGTAAGATTAAATGAACTGCCGGTAGAATTTTTTGATTATAATTTCCTTCAAAAGATTGGCCAATCTCTTGGCACGCTCATTAAGGTAGACAACAGAACTCTCTTGGGTGAAAGGGGGCGTTATGCTAGGCTTTGTGTCCAAATAAACATGGACAAACCTCTGCGAAGATCCATTACCATCGAAGGGAGCAAGCAGTTCTTATCTTATGAAGGTATTGGGGAACTTTGCTTCAATTGTGGGCGACTTGGTCACTCAAAGCAACATTGTCCTCACCTAGTGAGAGCTACCCTGCTGGAAACTATCCAACCGCCGGAGGAAAATAGTGAGTTCGGCCCTTGGATTGTTGTTCCCCAAAAGGAAAAGTAAACAGAGAACTTACTCTAAAAAGGTGGGTGGGAAACCAGTTCTTCAAAATAGACCAAGTCAACCAATAAAGACTGGGACCCACGAAAAAAGACATGTCAACAACACTACAAAAGCCAAAACTACTCAAGGAAAGGGAAAGCAGAAGCAGATTGACATGGTAGAAAGCCAAAGCAAGCCATTCTCAGCTAATCGTACTGACCAAAGCGCTGGGATCCTTTCTGCCAAGCCTCTAATAGACGCTTGGATCCCTAAAGTTTTTGAAACAGGTCAATCCTCTATGACCAATCTGAATTCCTCGACTGAAGCAAGAAAAGAGATTACTTCTTTTCGCTTAAACTCTCTCCAAAAAACAGGTTATCTTAACCAAGAAATCACCAGATTGGAAAACCATTACTGGAACTCTTCTGCTGAAGACCCTCAAATTGAGTCGATGGGCTTCACACAATCATCCTCACCTCTTAGATTTCCGCATCTTGAACAAGATTTTTGTTTGCCCAATGTTGAGAAGAGGGAACCACCCTCAACAACGACAAGCAACAATGCCAAGGCGGTTTGTTTACCATCGGTCGAAGAATCACCGGAGAGAGACAGAGGCAGATATAGGCCTAGCAGTTCGAATGAGAGAGTCTGCCACGGCGACCAAGAATTGCCTCCCCGAGGAACTCATCGAACAACCCATTTGCCTTTCAGGCGAGGAGGAACACAAGTCGCCAACGGGAAGCCCCACCAAGTCAAGACCGAGAAATGGAAATCCCAACTGCGATTTTCCCAAGACAATTTCTGATGGATCTGGAGCTGAACACAACGGAAATTTTGGGGAATTTTTGGAGAGAAACGGGATGGTACCCACCGATGTGGATGTTATTTCTAGATAAAGCTTTTCTCCATGTGGGAGCAATAGAATACATGATAGACAACAGTCACATGACAGCAGTGAGCCTCTCAATAAGCCAATCTGTGCGTCGAATCCACGTCTACGCAAGGTCCTCAAGTCTGCCAGACGATTACCTGACCCAAATGGAGCCGAAACTACTACATAAGATAGACATTTATTCGACTCTATCAGCAGCTCAGGCAAGGGAGGAGTGGAATCGCAGATTCCCGAACGGAAGAAGGCCGGAAAGGGTCGAACCACCTCCAATAGGAACTAAGATGATAGTCTGGAACTGTAGAGGTGCGAGGCACCCAGATTTTGTGCACACTGTACTTTATTTAGTGCGTCTTCACAAGTCGGATATCATGGTTATTACTGAGACCAAAGTTACAACAGTTGATGCTAGTCATGTCATCAATAGGCTCCCCTTCGATGGCTGTTTAGACACTGAAGTCATTGGGTACAAGGGTGGAATTTGGATGCTCTGGAAGAAGGATAAAGTCGAAGTTAACTTGGTGGAATCTACTGAACAAGAGATTCATGCTACCATTAAGGTAACCAACTGCACTTCCTCCTATTTGTGGCTTTTATCTGCTGTTTATGCTAGTCCTCGTTTAGCTGAAAGAAAAATTTTATGGAATAATTTGAGAACTGTTGCTTCTAATAATTCACTGCCTTGGTTGATCACTGGTGATTTTAATGATGTTATTAGTTCTCTTGATAAAAAAGGGGGAAACCCTTTGTCTATTAGTCGTTCTAGAGCGTTTATTAGTTGCTTAAATGACTGCCATGTTTCTGATTTAGGCTTTAGAGGACCTAGATTTACTTGGACCAATTAGAGATGCATTTCCAAATTAATCCAAGAAAGAATTGACCTTGCTTTTGCTAACAATGATTGGAGAATCCTTTTCCCTGATGCCTCTGTTAAACATCTCCCAAGAATTCATTCAGATCATTGTCCAATTCACATACTCTTTGCTAGACAGGACCCTTGTGTTGGTCCAAAACCTTTCAGATTCCAAAAAATATGGATGAACCATCATGACTTCTTCCCATTAGTTACTGCAAGTTGGAATTCTCCTAGTAGTGACCTTGATGAGTCTATCTCCAACCTTAAATCTAATCTGAACTACTGGAATAAACATGTTTTTGGCAATGTGCTCAAGAATAAGAAGGAAATCCTTGCAAGAATTTCTGATGTGGAAAAGGAATTGGCTTCAGCACCATCTCAATTCCTCTTGAATCTCCACGCCACTCTTTCTAATGATTACAAATACATCCTTAAGAACGAAGAAGATCTATGGGCAATGAAATCTAGGGTGGATTGGATTCTAGATGGTGACAAGAATACTAGATTCTTTCACACATCAACCTTAGTTAGAAGAAGTTTTAACAAAATCTCTTCTCTGCAAGATGAGAATGGTTTGTGGATTGATAATATGGATTCCATAAAGACCATTATTCTAATCACTTCAGCAATCTTTTCACCACTTCTCACCACTCAAGCAGCATCCTCCCTTCTAACCCCCCTCGTTTCACTTCATGTCTCTCTGATTCTGCCAGAAACTCGATCTCAGCTCCTATTTCTGTCCTTGAAATACAAAAAGTGGTGTGGTCTTTCAAACCTCTCAAATCACCTGGACTGGATGGTTTCCATCCTTGTTTCTTCCACTGTTGTTGGGAAATTATTAGGGAGAAATTTTGTGATGCCATTCAAAGTTGTTTCTTGAACTCCCAAATTCCTCAAAGTTTTAATGGTACTTTGATTTCTCTCATCCCTAAGGTTGCTAACCCTGGTAAAGTCTCCCATTTTATACCAATTAGCCTTTGTAATTTTTCTTACAAGGTTATTACTAAGCTTATTGTCAGCAGAATTAGGCCTTTCTTAAGTGAGCTTATCTCACCTTATCAAGCAAGTTTTATACCAGGAAGGAAAGGTGTAGATAATGTTATAATTGCCCAAGAGGTTATACACTCCTTTAGTAAGAAAAAAGGATCTTCAGGCTCTACGGCTATTAAGTTGGATCTAGAGAAAGCTTTTGATAGGTTAGAATGGGGTTTCATCTATAAGGTTTTAAATTTCTTCAATTTCCCTTCCGATCTTGTCAAACTCATCATGTCCTGCATCACTACTTCACATAGCTCTGTGCTTGTTAATGGCTGCATGACTGACTCTTTTTGCCCTACTAGAGGAATTAGGCAGGGAGACCCTCTCTCCCCTTATATCTTCATACTTTGTATGAAATTCCTTAGCTTGAGAATTATTGGTGCTTGTGATGATAAACTTTGGAAACCTATAAAAGTTGCTAGGAAAAGCCCAGAGATCTCTCACTTAATTTTTGCAGACGACATTATATTCTTTGGTAAAGCTAATGTCCAGACTGCCAACAACATGAGGGCAGTTCTTAATGATTTTTGTGCTGAATCGGGTCATAAGATCAACCTTGACAAATCTAAAGTTTTTTTTTCTAGAAATACTGGACAGGAACATAGAGATAGACTCTCTGATATTCTTGGAGTTAATGAGACCACAAACCTTGGGAAATATTTGGGTTTTCCAATCCACTCTGGGAGAGTGAAAAAGGAGGATTATATTCATATAATTAACAAGCTACGAAGCAAACTCTCTGGTTGGGAAGCTAGCCTCCTCTCCATAGCCGGCAGAACTATTCTGACCAAATCCGTCCTCCACTCAATCCATGCATACTCTATGCAATGTAGAGCCTTACCTGTGTCAATTTGCAATGAAATTGATAGAATTGTTAGAGACTTTATTTGGGGACATCATGATGGTCATAAAAAAAATTCATCTCCTCAATTGGAATGAAATCACCAAACCCAAAGAAGTAGGTGGACTTGGCTTAATGGAAGCTAGACCTTTCAACAAAGCTTATCTTGCTAAACTGGTTTGGTCTTTTATAAATGGAAAAGATGAGCTTTGGGTTACTATTCTTTCTTCTAAGTATGGTAACAACCTTGCAACTAAGAAACCACAAGCGTCTCCTACATGGAGGGCTATGAAATGGGCAAATGAGGTTGTTAATTTAGGTATCATGAAAACTATCTATAGCGGTAGGGAAACTTCTTTTTTGTTTGAGGACTGGACTGGCATAGGCTCGGTTAGATCACTCATCTCCGGCCCATTAAACTTTAGTGAGGATTACATCACTGTTAAGCAATTTTTTGAGGAAGACATACCCTTATCTTTTTGCTTACCTGATTCCATTTTTAGTTATTTCCTCTCCATATCTATTTCCCTTCTTGACAGGGTCTCTGATTCCATCCATTGGAAGTTCTCTAATGATGGACTTTTCTCCATCAACTCTGCTTATCTTGTTGCCAAAGGGATCCCGTGTTCAAACCTTAACTGGTCTTGGATTTGGAAATTAAATCTGTTGCCTAAGCTTAAATTTTTTCTTTGGAAATACTGCAGAAACATTCTCCCCACATGAGAATTGCTTGCGGGCAGAAAGGTACCTCTTGACCCTACATGTCCCCTTTGTCTTTCTGATCTTGAGTCTCTCAACCATCTTTTTAGATCTTGCCCTTTCGCCAAAGAAGTCTGGAAAAAGACCAACATTCCAACCTTAGATCATAAACCTCTCTTTGATTGGCTTCATAGCCTTTGTACTGATAAAAAACCTTTCTCAGCCCCAAAAATCCCAACTGGTATTATTTTTTCACATTTGCTTTGGGAAATCTGGATTTGGAGAAACAATTCTGTTTTTGGCACTCCCAAAGATGCTAATAATCTCATCCACATAGCTGTTAGCAAGGCTGCTGAATTCTTTGCCTTGCATGGAAATGTTGTTAAAATTGGCATCCCTTCATGTATTGCTGTCAAATGGAACCCACCTGATCAAAATTAGTATAAACTCAACACTGATGGCTCCTCGAGAGGTAACCCTGGGTTGGCGGGTGCTGGCTCAACTGTTAGGGATAGCCATGGAAATTTTATCGGTGGTACAATTAGACACATTGGTTTAGCCTCCAATTTTGTTGTTGAGTGTTGGGGACTTAAGGATGGACTTAATTTAGCTTTGGAACTCAACATCGAAAAATTGACTGTTGAAATTGATGCAACTGCAGTTATATCTGCCATTACTTCTAAGAAGACCATTGATGCTAACCTGAAATTTCTACCTATGGTAAATGATTGCAGGTGGCTCTTGAGTAGATTTGAAGAGGTCAAGTTGCAACATGTCTTCAGGGAAGGCAATACTTGTGCTGATGCATTAGCACGTTTGGGAAGTGAATCCCATTTTTGTAATGATTTAAAGGGTGTGTTCATTAAGCTGTTGGAACCACCTGACACTATCAAAAGTTTATTGTTGCATGATGCTGCTGGAAATACTTTGTACCGCACTATTATTTAATTAATGCATATGTTCTGTTTTCTACAAAAAAAATGATGTTTGTACACTCACCATTATGTTTAATGTGCTATATAATTATCTGATCTCCTCGTTATTTATTCAAGGGTAAAATAATAATTTCATATGGTGTATAAAAATAACATTTTTAGCATATGCCTCAATTGTTGGTTGTCATGTTAATTAATATAATTAGAGAATGCAGTTTATAATGGATATCTCTTTTTTCCCGTCGGTGTTAACCTCTTCTCTCCGTTCTGTTTCCGGTGGAGACTTACCCTTGTCTAGATACAAGATATCTTCCTTGGATTCTGATGATTTTCCTATCAATCTTAAGGATTTTTCCGATTTGTTTTTTGGTGATTCGGGGTTTTTTGAAATTGGAAAATCTTATCATTTGGTTGAGTTCAAATTACAAATCTCCAACGGGTCTCTGTTCTTTCTACATATAAGAGGAAGATGGCTTTGGTGGTCTATATTTCCTTTAGGGTTTTTCACTCCACATCTCTTTTATCTCCGATTATTCCAATACTTATTCTTCATCCCACATCTCTTTCTTCTCCGACTATTCCAAAACGTGTTTGTCATGGAGGGTGCTTTGTCCGATATGTCCAGGCTATCCTTACAGGGTGATGATGGGGAGGCAGTGGTAGTGGCTGATCAGGATTGGTTAGGTGGTAATGAGGGAGAGCTGTCTTGGTTCCATCTCATAGGCCGTCTATTTTAAAAAAAAAAGGCCAATGTGGATGGATTAAGAACAGCTATGCTAGTAGCTTGGAGGGTTGAGGGAGCTTTCCAAATCAAGGAGGCGGAAGATAATTTATTTATCTTCATGTTTGAGGATGAGGTTGAGAGGGATCGTGTATTGGTTTCTCAGCCATGGTGCTTCAATCGGGCGTTGCTGGTGCTGAAGGAGTTTGATGGCATTCAGGTTCCAACGGATATGGTGTTCGATCAATGCCAATACTGGATGAGGGTGTTTGATCTGCCGGTATTGATGATGAATACACGAATTGGAGTGTCAATTGGAGAGATTATGGGACCGGTGATGGAGGTTGATGAGTCCTGTGGGCGGTATTTGAGGATTCGGGTAATCCTCAACCTCAATAGGCCGTTGAAGAAGACAACAGCGGTGACAACATCTCAAGGTGAGATCAATGTTCGTTTCAAGTATGAAAAATTACCTGCTTTTTGCAGGGTTTGCGGTCTATTACTCCATCTGGATAACGACTGTCCAGTTGGGGTTACAATGCTTAGAACCCAGGGGTATATAGAGAAACAATTCGACGATAGCTTAAGGGCGGAGATCCCTGATGTGAAGCCTAGACAGGTGGGTTTGGGGTCTTGCATGGGAGGTCTTGGTCAGTTGGGCATGAGTAAAGGGGTATCACATCATTTACCCTCAAACACTTTATCAGGGACAAGCAGACCCCGGGCGTTTCACAATCATGTTGACAGCATGATTCTCCGAGGAAGGATGGCGGCGCGTGGCTTGGGTATGGGAGATATCGCGGGTGAGGTAAATTCTAAACAAGGTTAAGCATCGAGGCCGCATTACAAGGCAGGGAACGAGCATCGTGGGAACAAGGAAAGAAACGTGGATTCTTCACCACAAATAGTGGCACGCATGGGTGGCGGTTCGAAATTGTTGGCTGCATCGTCTTTAGCCTTTCGGAATTTGTGGGACAAACGGACAGAAACTGGTAAATAGGTTGAAGGTATGGGTGAATCACTGCCTATGAATGGGATAGGTACTTCTCAAGTGGGCCTGGATGGGCCTGCACTAGTTCAACAAAAACCGGGTATTGGGCCATCTACACCAAATACTCTTCACAATGATCAGGCTCCTAGCTCAGCAGCCCAAATCAATTTCCAACAACAGGCTGAACTTCAACAGAATGAAGATTTTATTCCTCTAGTCCCTGATGCTTATAATCCTGCAGCCCCGTTCGTTTTTGGTGCTACTTCACCCCAACAAGGAAGGAAATAAAGGAAATGGAAATCGAGAGCAAGGGTAACTTCACAGTATTCCTTCGACTGTTTAGGACCGGCCTCGAATCTTAGGATTGGTCAGAAGAGAAATTCTGGCATTCCGAATTATGATTTTCTTCAAAGTGGAGCGAATAAAAGGTCGAGGGAACAGGATAGAGCGGTTATCGATCAAGAGGGAGATGACTTTGGCGCTGCAATTTATCATAGTTTGGGTGATACAGGTGAGCCAAATGACGCGACTAATGGCAGTGGAACTGGAGATCAGCAAGCTGGTCACAACAATTAAGCGGTCGGGATGGAGGATGCTCATCCCCGCCGAGAGCAATGAGTATTCTTGTATGGAACTGCCGAGGCCTTGGTGGCTCTCGAGCAGTGTTTTCGCTTAGGAATTTAATCAAATGTAATAATTTTCCTAGCATTATTTTTCTCTATGAAACTAAAAGGTCTGCTTCAGAGACGGAGTGGATTCGTTGTCAATTAGGGTACGATTGCTGTTTTAGTGTTAATAGTATTGGTAGAGCTGGTGGATTAGCAATGTTATGGAATAATGAAAGTGCCATTTCCATTGTGTCGTATTCTCAATCCCATATTGATGTTACTGTAGGTGATAACGACAATGATGCTTGGCGTTTTACAGGGTTTTATGGTCATCCTGAGGTTCATCGTAGACATGAATCTTTGGCTCTTTTAAAATTGCTTGCTTCTCAGTCTTCTCTTCCATGGTTATGCTCGGGCGATTTTAATGAGTTAGTATCAAATGATGAAAAAGTTGGAGGGAATATGAGGCCTCAGAGACAGATGAATTTGTTTAGGAAGGTAATAGATGATTGTGGTTTTATGGAGTTGCCAGCGAAGGGACCAGTTTTCACTTGGTCTCGTAGGTTTGAAGAGGGTAGAATTTTTGAAAAATTAGATAGGAATTTGGCTACACAACAATGGGTGGATAAGTTCGGTTACTCTTTTGCTCAAAGTATAGCCAATTCGAGCTCTGACCATTTACCAATGTTGATTAAAGTGCTTGATAGATTGCCTTTGGATTTTAAACCTCGGTCAAAATTTAAGTTTGAAAATATGTGGATTCGACATGAGGGTTTGGAGAAAGTCATTACAGCTAGTTGGAATTCAGACCCTAATGTGGATATTGTGCAAACTATAGAAGAGTGTGGAAGAGCTTTACAGTTATGGAACATGACGGACTTTGGCAATGTTCGCTCTAAAATTAAGTGTAAGAAGCGGGATTTGGAGTTTTTGTATATGAAAGTGCAGCAACATGTTGATTCTAATGCTATTCAAGAATGCTTGGATGACTTGAATGAGTTGTATGATCAAAAAGAAATAATGTGGCGGCAAAGGTCAAAAATTTCGTGGCTAAGGGGGGGTGATCGGAACACAAAATTCTTTCATTCTATTGCTTCGAGTAGAAGGAGGAGGAACACTATTATGCAGTTACAGGACGATGTTGGAGTTTGGCAGAGTAATCGGGATTCAGTTGAACAATTGGTGTTGGAGTATTTTCATGACATTTTCAATACTTCATCACCTGAAATACATCGCATCCATGCGGTCTCGGGTTTGTTGGATAGGCGACTTACAGAGGAGATGAGTGCTGTATTGGATCGCAATTTCACAGAGGAAGAAATTCGAAAGGCAGTTTTCGATATGGCCCCTGATAAAGCAGCAGGACCGGATGGTATGTCTCCGCTTTTTTTCCAGCATTTTTGGCATATAGTTGGGGATAAGGTTTGTCATATGGCACTATTTTTTCTTAATTGGGGTAATCCGTTGTTAGATTTTAATCATACCAATGTAGTGCTTATTCCCAAAATTGAGAATCCTTCTAGTGTTAAAGATTTTCGCCCTATAAGTTTATGTAATGTAATTTTCAAAATTATTTCCAAAACTTTAGCAAATTGCTTAAGGGAAATTTTGCCTCACATTATAGGCCCTACACAAAGTGCATTTGTGCCGGGTCGAATGATATATGACAATGCCATAATTGCGTTCGAAACAGTACATTTTTTAAAGAATAAGCGTAGTGGAATGGAAGGATCAATGGCTGTGAAATTGGATTTGAGCAAGGCCTATGACAGGGTGGAGTGGGCTTTTTTAGAAGCAGTTATGAGGCAATTGGGATTTTCGGATAAATGGGTGCCGTTGATAATGGCTTGTGAGACAACAGTTTCCTATTCTTTTATTATAAATGGTGAACCAACTAGAGTGCTTAAGCCAATGCGAGGAATCAGACAGGGTGATCCTTTGTCACCATATTTATTCTTGCTTTGTATGGAGGGTTTTGCAGGCCTATTACAGAATGCTGAAAGAAATGGGATTATAAGAGGAGTTGCTATTGCTAGAGAAGCGCCTAGAGTATCACATCTCTTTTTCGCAGATGATTGTTTACTATTTCTGAGGGCCTCATTAAGAGAGTGTGATTCTGTGTTGCATATTTTGGGAACTTTTGAGGCGGCATCAGGGCAAAAAATTAATGTGGATAAGTCAGCAGTTTTGTTTAGCAAAAATGTGAACGAGCAGCTACGAGGTTTAGTTATGCAAAGGCTGGGAATTGAGAAGGTAATGGAGAGGGATAGATATCTGGGCATGCCAATAATGATTGGTAAGTCCAAGCGTATTGAATTGGAGGCGATCAAAGATAGGCTTTGGAAGAGAATTAGAGGATGGAATGGCAAAATTTTATCTATAGCGGGACGAGCAGTTCTAATCCAAGCTATTGCACAGGCTATTCCTACTTATTAAATGAGCATCTTTAAATTCCCAAAGACATTTCTTCAGGAGTTGAATCAGATGATTGCTAGATTTTGGTGGGGTGGAAATGAATCTCGAAGGAAAATTCATTGGAAGTGTTGGGATGATTTATGTATCTCGAAAATGGACGGGGGATTGGGCTTTCGGGACTTCGAGGCCTTTAATTTAGCCTTGTTGGCTAAACAGGGATGGAGGATTATTCATAATGAGCAATCTCTTTGTTCTCGGGTTTTGAAGGCCAAGTACTTCAATCACACTTCTTTTATGTCAGCCACATTGGGTAGCAATCCGTCGTTCTTGTGGAGAAGTTTATTGACAGGACGAGAAGTACTCAAAGCAGGGACCAGATGGCGAGTGGGGGATGGGTCGAAGATTGACATTTGGATTGACAATTGGCTGAACAAACCTCCGAGTAACCGACCACAACCAAAGCTGGGCATAGTTTGTCGTCCTAATAAGGTTAGTTCGCTGATGGATGATGGTAGGTGGGATATTGATCTGTTACAGGAACTTTTTGTAGATGAAGATGTCAATCGGATTCTTTGCATTCCCTTGTCTATAGTATCTATTCGAGACACTCTTATATGGCATGATTCAAGTAATGGTCAGTACAGTGTAAAATCTGGATACCATGTAGCAAGGAACTTATTGGGCAAATCAATGCCAAGGATGATGGAGAGAGTTGGAATTTGGCGTAGGATTTGGGGAGCACCAATACAGCCAAAGATGAAATATTTCTTATGGCGATTATGGCACAATATTCTACCAACTAAAATTAATTTGCAGAAGAGAGGAATCCCGGTGGATATTTCTTGTCCTGTGTGCAGTAATGAAGAATCTTCGATGTTCCATATTTTCTTTGATTGCCCACTTAGTCTCAAAGTTTGGGATACAGCTTGCCCGTGGCTTTTGAATTATTTACCAAGTTGGAGGAATAACGAGGACTTTTGGGACAACTTGTTGGAGCAATCAACATGACTGGGATCTCTTGAACTAGTGGTAAACCTGTTGTGGCTTATTTGGTCTAATAGAAACAGGTCTCTGCATGAATTTAGCTGTAGGACGCATGACTCTCTTTGTTGTATAGCGGCAAGGTGGGTGCGGGACCTTGAAGCTGCTAGTCAACAGATCAGCGAGCCTAGACAGCCTTTACGAGTTCTGAGATGGTCTCCGCCGGTGAAAGCATTATATAAGATTAATACTGACGCTGCATTCTATTCGGGAAAGGGAGAAACTGGATTAGGGGTGGTTATTAGAGATAAACAGGGATCGGTGGTGGTGTCAGCTACTGCTAGAATTGCTAATGTTATGAACCCTTTGTTTTCGGAAGTGTATGGAGTCAGATTTGGCTTAATTGTGGCTCATTCTTTAGGGCTACAATCTTGTGAAGTGGAATGTAATTCTCTTTTAGCAATTCAGGAGATTAATAGCAAGTCCCCTGTGTTATGGGAAGGTGGAAATTTAATAGAGTACATTAGATTGCTAGGGTCTTGTTTCAGTTTTTGCTCTTTTACTCATGTAAATAGAACTGTTAATATGTTTGCTCACAATTTAGCCCATTTAGAATGTGAAGTTGGAGCTTACATAACTTGGCGCGGAGAACCTCTGCCCGTTGTTAACCCAGATTTATGAATGAAATGTTTTGATTGATCTAAAAAAAAAAATATAATTAGAGAATGCCTTGGTTATAATTATATTCTTCAAATAAAAATAATTAATCTATAAAATAAAATTTTAATGAGACTACATTTTGCGCAGCTATGATGATATGTGTGTGTAAATCTATAGTATCATCAAATTAATGAATTTCAATTTAACTCAAAAAAAAATTATCTATAGTATCCACAAAATTTCCTCGTTTTAAAAAATTGAAACGAGGAAAGAAAGAATATTGGCCTCTTTTTTCTAGTCAAAAAACTCATTCACAAGTACTACAACTTATTAAAGTTAAACCCTTATCTTCTTCTTCTTCTTCTTCTTTTTTTTTTTTTGTCATCCTTTGTCTATGTTGCAATGCTCACTTTTGGCTATAAAAGGCAACGAAGGTACAGGGTTTTTCCACGCCCAAAAATGGCTTCCCCATTCAAAATACTCTTCTTCATCTTCTCCATCTTCTCTATATTATCATCAATAACATGCTCAAACCCCCATCCATTAGACTCCCTAACCCCAGATGAGCTGCTCCAAGTTCGAGCCATTGTCCTCAAATCCTACCCAACCCCAAAGTACAAGCTAACCTTCCAATATGTTGGGTTGGAAGAACCAGACAAACCGGTAACACTTTCATGGCTATCAAAACCCACCACGAAACCCCCACCTCGCCGAGCCTTCGTCATTGTTTGGCTCAACAAACAAAGCCACGAAATCGTGGTAGACTTGTCGAAACGTTCCATCATTTCAGAGAGGGTTTACAGTGGTACTGGCTACCCATTACTAACCATCGAGGAACTCGAGGCTGCGGTTGAGTTGGCACTCAAATACAAGCCATTTTTGGCATCGCTTAAAAAGAGAGGGCTTAATGTTTCCGAAGTGGCTTGCACAACTCAAACTATTGGGTGGTATGGAGAAATGAAGACGAAGAGACAGTTGAAAGTCCCATGTTTCTCTTTGGAAGGGACGGTTAATATGTACTTGAGGCCGATCGAAGGGATATCTATAGCCGTTGATCTTGAAGAGATGAAAGTTTCTGAATACAAAGACAGCTTCGTGGCCCCAATGCCTAAAGCTGAGGGAACTGAGTATCGAGCTTCCATGGTGAAACCACCTTTCGGTCCACGTCTCAACGGTGCTCCCGCAGCGCCGGGACAAATTAAAGGGTTAAAGATTGATGGAAATACTGTCAGGTTTGGTCACTACTTTATAATTTAATTTTCTTTCTATTACTATAAATTTTCATTAGTAACTTGCATATACATAAAGGGGATATTTATTTCTTACTATTTCAAGTATGTCTGTCACTTTTCCAGATCTATACTTTTCTTTTTAAAATTTTTGTCTCCGTAAAATTAGATATGTTTGTTTTTTGAGCTAACTTTTAATTAGGTGATTGGCAGCAAGATAATGTTCTTAATTAACTAAAGATATATTTTTAAGCTTTTCGTCATTTCATACTATATTTTAATTAAGGTGGATTGATTGCTTCTAGAGAGAAACTACATCGACTCATAATTTATATTTAAGAATAGCACTTGTTACAAATATAAGGGATATAAGTATTTAGATACAAGAATATTTTTTAATTATTTAGAGACATACAAATTTAAGATATAAAATATAAGTACCATTTTTCATGAGTACTATAGCTTTCCTATTGCTTCTAAATGTAGTTGCCATTAATTAATTCACATGATCAGTGATCACAGTCTCTCACTCACTTTTAAAAAAGGTTCAGATGTGTTTTCTATGTAAGTCCAAAAGCCATAATGCTTTATACTAGTTCATTGAGAAAATGTACCCTCTCGATTCCTTTTGAATGTACAATTATTTGTGTTTGACATAAAGTTTGAGGCAAAAAAAAAATATTTTTATTGATTAGTTTACACTATTTACATTTGCATTTGATATCAAGTAGTAGGCTCCACCATGTATATAATAGGATAAGAAGAGAATTTTTTTCCCAACTTAGAAAAATACATATATATTCACTCGAAATGGAAACGGGCACAGGAAATAATTAATCGTAAAAATGAAAATCTCATTTTGTTTTGTTTTTCGATTATGAAATTCTTTGATTGATATAGTAATTAATTAAGTTTTCGAATTTAATCTAGATGGGCAAATTGGAGGTTCCATCTTGGATTTGATGCTCGAGCTGGTCCAGTCATCTCTACAGCTTCCATCTACGATCCCGACAAGAGAAAATATCGTCAAGTTATGTATCGAGGATACATATCGGAGCTCTTCATCCCTTACCAAGACCCATCCGAGGAATGGTACCACATTACATTTTTCGACTGCGGCGAGTTCGGGTTCGGTCTCTCGGCAGTTTCGTTGGAGCCGCTCAATGATTGTCCGGCCGGTGCAGTTTTCGTCGACGGTTACTATGCAGGCCAAGATGGGAAGCCTGTCCAAGTAAAAGATGCCATGTGCATATTTGAGAGACACCCTGGAGACATTATGTGGAGACATACTGAGGCAGAGATTCCTAACGTTACAGTAATTATTCTACTCTATAATATTCTACCATTTTATCATTATTTAATTCGTTTTTGGTTTCCAATGAGAATAATTGTCGTTTGATAAGATTTAATTTAATATTATAAATAATTGTGATGTTTGCAGATAAGAGAAGTGAGACCAGAGGTTAGCCTCGTGGTGAGAATGGTTGCAACCGTGGGCAACTATGATTATATCCTCGATTGGGAGTTCAAGCCTAGTGGATCCATCAAATTTGGGGTATAATTATATTACTAATTAACTTAGTCACATTCTCCTAAGTGACCTATATAAAAACAATGGAATGTTTTATGACCTATATAAAAACAATGGTCCATATTAACATGGGCACGTGCGCTTACCTGCATTTGATACAGTAATTAACCTTATAAAAACAGTAATTAATATTTTAATTATGTGGAAAAAACAATAATTTCTAATGTTTATCCTCTGCAGGTTGGGCTAACAGGAGTGCTAGAAGTGAAGGCAGCACCATACACCCACATAGACCAGATTAAAGAGGAAGTCTACGGTACATTAATTGCAGACAACACCATTGCTGTTCACCATGATCATTTCATAACCTACCATCTTGATCTTGACATTGATGGAGATGCCAATTCACTTGTCAAGACCAATTTGGTAACCAGACGAGTCAAAGACAAGAACGTTCCAAGAAAAAGTTATTGGACCGTTGAACATGAAACAGCTAAGACCGAAGCTGATGCAAGAATAAAACTTGGATTGAGTCCAGCAGAGCTGGTTGTGGTGAACCCAAACAAGAGAACTAAGCCTGGAAACAAAGTTGGGTATCGTTTGCTTCCAGGGGGAGCATCTGGACCACTTTTGGCACCAGATGATTACCCACAAATTCGAGCTGCTTTTACGAATTATAATGTTTGGGTGACTCCTTATAACAAGTCTGAGAAATGGGCTGGAGGGTTATATGCTGACCAGAGTCGAGGGGATGATAATTTGGGAGTTTGGAGTAGTAGGGATAGGGATATTGAGAACAAAGATATTGTGATGTGGTACACCTTGGGATTTCACCATGTTCCTTGTCAGGAAGATTTTCCGGTGATGCCGACGTTGAGCGGTGGATTTGAGCTCCGGCCGACTAATTTCTTTGAGTACAGTCCTGTGCTTAAAACCAAACCTCCTTTCCATGCTCCTTGGCCTAATTGTACCGCATGATCATCATCCTGCCATACCCCGTTAAAGTTATGCAACAAAACTAGAATATTTAGTTGAATGTTGAAAATAAATTAGAAGGGGAAATTTTATTGAGATGTAATGAACTAATATTGATGGATTAAATATGCTAATGATTCAAGATATCTCAATTGTTACATGTGGTTTAACTCTTGATTTTTCCTCAGTGTAATGAACTTTATATTTATTTTTTTTATATTTACGAGTTAATATTGTTCGAACTAATTTGATCCACTATTGAGATAAAACTCTCCCAACAATAGCTTTCTCCATTAATAAGACTCAAATCTGAAAATTTGCTTAAGTGGAATAAGTATAAAATCATTGAACTAACCACCTGTTGGTGTAATAATTACCTATATTCCTTTTTTTTCCTTTAACTAATTATTATCTGTCACCATCCTTCCAAGAAATTTTCTTTCTTTTTTAGCTAACAATTCATTTTTGGATGGGTTCTTGGCATTTTTCACATCAAAACTTAAAATAAAATGATAGTCTAAACTTTTTTCCTACTATAATATCCTATATGTCTAAAGTTTAAGTCTAAGTCTAACTAATTTACTAAACGTACGTATAGACCATATCTCTACATGCCTAAGTCCTAATTCCATATATATAAACAAATAGTTAAAAAAAAAAAACGAAATGCAGGAAAAACTCCAATGTATAATATCACGATCTTAGTCAAGGTATTGATCACCATCAAATTTGTTTTTGGCATCCAATATTCAAATTTTAACACCTATGGTTGGAATTACAAGTATTAGATTAGACATGGAAACAAAAAAAGAAGTATTAAATTAGACATGGTAATAAAAAAAATTGAAGTTGGTAATAGAATCAAAGGAATCTGGCCAATTAAGAAAAAGAAAGAAAGGAATAGGGAAGTTGTTTTTGGATTGGATGGGTTGCGTTTAAGGTGCAAAGTTATTCTATGTTCGGCCCATTTTCTAACTGGACAAATACAATACACTGATTTACAAGGGTCCGGGTCCACGTATATGATGACGTTCCCATCTCTTAATGTTGTTGATTTAGTAAAAAAATGAAATTGATTTATCTAACTCAAAATAATTGATTTAATCATATAATTTTTTGCATCATGCATACGAAAAATTATTAGATAAACATGGGCTTCATCAATACATTAGTCATGATCCAAATATGGTTATACATTAAGTGATAATTCAGATCGATTTTTTTTAATTGATTTAATTTTTAGAAAAAGACCGAAAGTGAAGGATTTATCAATCGGTAATGTTCCTCCAATACCCATGATTTCAACTAACAAAAATGCTGTGTTGAGATTATATTACAATTACTTATAAAATCATGTTATAAATACTACACCTGAACAGTACACACCCCTTTCTTGAGTGTAAGATATCTGTTTTAAATATTTTTTTTTTGGTGAAGTCATGAAAATTAAAACAACTAGCTTAGTTTGAAATCATGGGGATAAGCAACCCCCCGTCGATCAGCCTCAAAGACTTCCACAACATTTGGAGGAGGATTATAGAAGAATTTCATATCCGCATCCATGTCACAACCCATCTTAGAGAGCATATCTGCACAAAAATTCCCTTCGCGAAACGTATGCTGACAAACACACTGCCAATTCCAATTCAACATTGCTTTGATATCCATCAATAAGGCCCCCAAAGGATGCACCTCCAAGCTTTCCGAGTGGAGAAGATCAATAATTACTTTCGCATCAACCTCACAAATGACCATACAGAACCCCTCCCTCCAAGCAAGACAAAGGCCCAAACGCAGGGCATGCAGCTCAGCAGCAACATTCGAACAAGAACCAAGGTGGGCGGCAAACCCAACAACCCATCCGCCTCCTGAATCTCGGATCAAACCACCTGGCACCAGCGCCAACAATACCCGGATTACCTCTCGCTGCTCCGTCAGTATTTAGCTTGACAAAATTATCACCAGGGGGACTCCATGAAATAGGAGAAGCTAGTCGATCCATTAAAAGAAGTTGGCATTGACAAAGCTGTAACAACACCCATAGTTGTACCTGCAATGTTATAAACAATAGCATTCAAAGAAGCCACCTCATTCGGATAAAAAATCTTCCTGCATCTAGAGGTCCATATACGCCAAATTGTAGCAATAAACAGAGTCACTTGAGAGAGAGATCTGATCTTCATATTCAAACCTTGTGACAACCAATCAGCAAGGGGCAAATCAAAAAAGTTTGAATTCAAGGAAGAGGGGAGAACCCGCAACCAAACCTGTTTCGCCTGCTCACAGTCACGCAAGACATGCACAACGTCCTCCACACCACCATCGCAAATGGAACAAGCAGCAGTAGACGAAAGACCCCAGGAGTGCCTCAATGCATTAGTTACTATCCGACCTCGCCAAACTAATCATAAGAAGAAAATCCAACGAAGAGGAACCCGCATGATCTTCCATATGTTCTCATAAGCACACGGCACATCTAAATGATCATAAGTCTCCTTCAAAATGGCAAGATAAGCAGAACGTGTACGTAGAGAATACCATTGGAGGTAGCAGCCCAAAAATAAGAATCACGTAAACTTACAACTTTGGGCTTAAAAATGATAGTTTTATTAGTTTAATAACTTAATTTAACAATTATATGTTCTATCTAACAAATATAAGTCAAATACAAAAAACAATTAATAACTCTCATAAATCATGGGCTTAATTTGAGTATGGCGGATGTTATGCTAATTGGTAATTTGGTGGTCCTATTAGCATCATCAGAAGCCAAATTGGAGAAATTATTAGATGGGTCGGATCCACCACGTTATCCATGGTCCCGATCAATAAGATTATGACAAGTCATTTTTTTTTTCTAAAATTTAGCCACAAATTTAGCATCAGGTTTAGCCCCAAATTTAACAAGATGAGATTTACAGGATAAATCCCTAAATTTATGACATTAATTGACTAGGGTTTTAGAAATTGTAGGAAAAAACCTGATTTGTCAAAATTTTATTGATCGGGACCATGGATGACGTGGTGGACCTGGTCCATGTGATAATTTCTCCAAAAATAGAGATAAATCATCATCTATCTATACTATATATAAAAGTACGAGTTTTGAGAAACTTTTGAATTGCCTATTGTACCCTTATTTTTCAAATATATTGTCTTAAATGCCCTTACTTAACTATTATAGTTTTATTCTACTAGAAACTCTATTTTTATTCAATTAAATTAAATCTAATATCTTTATAATTACTTTCTTTTTATCAAAAATTTGGATATACTTAAAA
>AWWV01013538.1:0-85562 GCA_001974805.1 Corchorus capsularis | reverse complement strand
CTCAAATGTCAGGTCATTTGGATTTAGGTCATTTTTGGTTTGGGTGTTTTTCGGTTTTGGGTCATATGATTCCAATAATTTTGGGTTTGAGCCTCTGGTTTAGCCTCTAATTTTCAGGTTTAGGTCTTTTCCGGATTCCGGTCATTTAAATATAATTAATCTCGATTTAGGTAATTTCGGGTTGATCGAGTTCGGGTCATTAATGATTTGGGTCAAATAATTTCGGTTTCGAATTGAGCGGATTTTTTGGTCGAATCGAGTTGGATCTGGTTCGCTTTCAGGCAACCGAGTCGAATACCCACACTCGGATGAAATTTTGTCATCTCTAATAATATAATTTTTTAGGACAAAATTAGTAGTGTGCTTAAGATTTTAATTTTTATATAATTTAAAGTATCACGTGCAACGCACGTGGAAGCGAAGACTAGTACTATATATAAAAGTACGAGTTTTGAGAAACTTTTGAATTGCCTATTGTACCCTTATTTTTCAAATATATTGTCTTAAATGCCCTTGCTTAACTATTATAGTTTTATTCTACTAAAAACTCTTTTTTTATTCAATTAAATTAAATCTAATATCTTTATAATTATTTTTAATAAAAAATTTGGATATACTAAAATTTTTTCTAATATACAATTTTATTCTACTAAAAACTCTATTTTCATTTAATTAAATCTAATATCTTTATAATTACTTTATTTTTACCAAAAAATTTGGATATATTAAAATTTTTCTAATATACAATTTTATTCTACTAAAAACTCTATTTTCATTTAATTAAATTCAATATTTTATATAGTTTTTTTTATTTTTACCATTTTAATCGAAAAAGAAATTGTGATTGACATTTTCTATCTGATAGTTCAATGTATTATGATTAAAATTTGTTATTTTCCTAACGTGTAATTATTTTATTTGATTTATAATTATTTTTTTCTTGATAAATACAATTTTGTTGTGGGTTTAAATTTGTTGTTTTATACATTGTTAATATTTTTATTTGTATGGAATAATTTCTTTTGTTACTTTGATGGTAAAACCTAATGTATATATAAATGGGCTGGTCGGGTTGGATTTGGATTCAGTTTCGGGTTAAGGAAATTTTGGGTTATACGAGTTCGGTTAATTTTTGGTTTTAGGTTGGTTTGAGTTTGGATCGCTCAAATGTCGGGTCATTTGGATTTAGGTCATTTTTGGTTTGGGTGTTTTTCGGTTTTGGGTCATATGCTTCCAATAATTTTGGATTTGAGCCTTATTTGTCTTTTCGGATTCTGGTCATTTAAATATAATTAATCTCGATTTAGGTAATTTCGGGTTGATCGAGTTCGGGTCATTAATGATTTGGGGTCAAATAATTTCGGTTTCGAATTGAGCGGATTTTTTGGTCGAATCGAGTTGGATCTGGTTCGGTTTCAGGCAGTCGAGTCGAATACCCACACTTGGATGAAATTTTGTCATCTCTAATAATATAATTTTTTAGGACAAAA
The DNA here is from genome assembly GCA_001974805.1 of Corchorus capsularis. Lineage (NCBI taxonomy): Eukaryota > Viridiplantae > Streptophyta > Magnoliopsida > Malvales > Malvaceae > Corchorus > Corchorus capsularis. The sequence goes on along the minus strand of AWWV01013538.1, from coordinate 84,072 downwards.
TTAGTAGTATGCTTAAGATTTTAATCTACATATAATTTAAAGTATCACGTGGTTGCACGTGGAAGCGAAGACTAGTATATATAAACGTAAAACTTGGCTTGGCCTGGTGTCGGGGAAGATGCGAATTCATATCCTTTGATTTTGAGATTACTATAGCTAATTAGTGAACCAAAGAAAAAGACTTGGATTTTTTTTTTGGGTGAAAAAAAGACTTGTTTGTCATTTCACATCTTTAATTTCTTCACACATTTCACATCTTTTTCTCGTTCTTCCGCCCCAATTTCTGACTTTTTTTTTTTTTGAATTCTGTCCGGTTTCTTTTATTCTGAAATCAAGACAATTTCTGAATTTTCACTTATGATACATATGCCCAATTAGTTATTTACACACCTGTACGTTTATTGAGTCCATGTCAATCAAATATGCCTAAGAACTTATAGCTTCACCCTTTTTTTTAAAAAAAAAGGGAAAGTTTTTTATGTTTCCTGTATGATATTATAATAATTAATAATTAATTGGTACTCATCTTCAATTAATATTTTCTTTTTGGTGAAAATCATCTGTGATTAATTATTCCTTCTGTCCCTAAATATAAGTATATCTTTTAATTACTCCCTCCGTCCCATATTATCTGTCCATTTTTCCCCTAAAATCTTGTCCTAAATTATCTGTCCCTTAACCACTTTTAAGATAAAATTTCCTGATTAACTCCTATTTAATTTTTCTCGTAAATATAATAATGTGATAATGGAAGAGAGTTCACCATAAAAATAATGGGAGAGAGAAAGGGGTAATATGGATAGAATAGGTAAAAAGTCTATAGAATTTAACAAATTGATTGATTTTCTTACTATGTGTGAAAAAAGGAAATGAGACAGATAATATGGGACGGATGGAGTATATCATTAAGATTTTTTTGGCCAAAACTATATCATTAAGATTAAGATAGTTAGTTAAGGTTCACAATTTTATATACTTTTACCTAATTTTTCTTCTATTCCTACCTATATTCTCTTTCTCCTACTCATTCTCTCTCATTCTACACACTCTTTTAAATTGTAATCAAGATTAAGGAAATTAGTTAAGATTCAAAATTTTATGTACTTTTACCTAATTTTTCTTCTATTTTTATCCTTATTCTCTTTCTCCTACTCATTCTCTGTCCTCCACACTCTTTTAAATTGCAAGGTTGGTTTTGGAAATAACTGCTCCCTCTGTTCCTTATTACTTGTCATTACCATCTCTTCCTTTTTATTTGTCATCACCATTTACCAACAATTTAGACAATTTTTATTACAATTGTAACCCTATTTAAATATCTTTCAATATTCCAAGAGGTGGTTTGGGTTTATTCCATAACCAATCAGTATTTTGTAGAGTTAAAACTCTTTTCCTTTCCAATACAAAGTGAGGAAGGTAATTTTGGTAAGATACCTAAAGATTTATTAAATTTAGACAACTAATTGATTTTTATTGTTTTTCTTGATAGTATATTTTAGTTATCCATGACATGTAATAACGAACAGAGGCAGTAATAAATATGTATTGGGTTTCAAAATGACTTATAAATTGGGACAAAGAGATCTTCTAGAAGGGGATTTATATTTAGGGATAGAGGGAGTAATAGAAAATAAAGTTTTTTTTTTTGCCATAATAGAAAATAAAGTTTACATGTAGTCTATTTGAATATCATATTCATGAATAGGAAAAAGGAAATTGAAGTTTACTTTCATTGAGGTACCTTTTACTAACTTAAACTAATAACCTTTTATTATATTTTTTGCTACTACTAACCTTTATTATAGTATTGATAATATGTAAAATTAATACGTTGCCTTACTTATTTTGGCTATATAAGGAGGAAAATGAAGCTCTAGGTTTTGCTCACATAGAAAACAATGGCTTCAACACTGAAATTAGCATTCTTGTTGTTCTCCATCTTCTTCTTCCTATCACCAACCTTCATCACCTCTAAGCCTCACCCACTAGACTCACTCACCCCATCCGAGTTCACCCTGATTCAATCCATCGTGAGCCAGGCTTACCCTAGCTCCAAATACAAGCTAACCTTCCAATACGTAGGCTTAGACGAGCCAGAGAAACCCGTAGTCAAATCATGGCTATCAAAGCCCACCACAAAACCCCCACCTCGCCAAGCTTTGGTCATGCTTCGCCTCAACCAACAAAGCCATGAACTCATCGTAGACTTGTCGAAACGTTCCATCATTTCTGATAAAATCTACGATGGATATGGCTACCCTTTGCTTACTGCAGAGGAGCAAGAAGATGCGGCCGATTTAGCACTTAAACATAGGCCATTTTTGGCGTCAATTAAGAAAAGGGGTCTTAATATATCTGAAGTTGTTTGCTCTCCATTAACAATTGGTTGGTATGGAGAGGAGAAGAGTAAAAGAGAGTTGAAAGTGTCGTGTTACTACTTGGATGGGACGGCTAATATGTATTTGAGACCAATTGAAGAGATAATTATGACTGTTGATCTTGAAAAAATGAAGGTAACTGAATATAATGACAAATCTGTGTCCCCAATGCCTAAGGCTGAGGGAACGGATTATCGACCTTCTAAGCAAACACCGCCTTTCGGTCCACGTCTCAATGCTGCTCCTCCAACACCAACGGGCCAAACACCCTTCAAGATTGATGGAAATGTTGTCAGGTAATACTTTATTGTTTTTGTTTTCATGTTAATTTTTCAATTTTGTCCATGGGACTTAGAGGGTACTATATAAATCATGAGGTTTAATATAGATAGCTAGCTAGGTCGACATTGTTACTAAATAAAGTTAATATTGTCCTTTTCTCTTTCTTGGTAAGTAAATTTGATCATATGATGTACAAAGGGACATTTGCAACAGTTTCTTTAAGTACTATTTGAAGTTTGAACAATTGATCATGTGATTGTGTACTTATTTGTCTATTGGGTGACTTAGCAATTTTTCTAGATTTAGTTTTCTCAACATATATACAAAGGCTTAATAGTCATTTTGCCTCCTAAACTATAATCGAGACAATTCATTCTTTGAACTTTCAAAATTCATGACAATTTGCCCCTGCATCAGGAGGTAATTAAAATTGTCTTTGATTTGAAAAGTTTAGGGGACAAATTGTATTGAATTTGAAAATTCATGTGACAAGTTGTCGCGATTTGAAATTCAAGGTGTGAAATGTCCTTGGCGTTATAATTTAGAGGCAAAAAGACTAATAAGTCTATATATTAATTAAGTATAATATATATTACTAATTAATGTTCTATTCGATGATGGTATCAGTTGGGCAAATTGGAAGTTCCACCTAGGATTCGATGCTCGAGTCGGTCCAGTAATCTCATTAGCCTCCATTTACGATCCTGATAAGGCAAAATACAGACAAGTCGTGTATAGATCATTCATTTCAGAGCTGTTCGTCCCATATCAGGACCCAACCGAGGCATGGTACCACCGAACATTTTTCGACTGTGGCGAATTTGGATTCGGTATCTACGCCGTTTCCTTGGAACCCCTCAACGACTGCCCATCTGGTGCAGTTTTCATCGATGGTTACTATGCAGGCCAAGATGGGAAGCCTGTCAAAATTCCTGATGTAATGTGCATCTTCGAACGACATCCAGGGGATTCAATGTGGCGACATACAGAAGCCGAGCTTCGTGACCAACAGGTCAATTAATTTAATTAATATAATTATTGATTCTTTCTAAATTATGATAATGACAATAATAATTTTGATGTGTGCAGATAAGAGAAGCAAGGCCTGAAGTTAGCCTTGTGGTTAGAATGGTTGCTACTGTGGGCAACTATGATTATGTACTTGATTGGGAATTCAAGCCAAGTGGTTCCATCAAATTTGGGGTATATATATTGTTTCTCATGATGACTCTTTTGATCCTTAACATATACTAATAACGAGATTATGTTGGGATATCATTGGGATGCGGAATTGGAAATCAAATCTAAATTGGCTTAATGGGCAAAAAGGCTCCTGAACTTACACCGAATCGTCAAATAAGCCCCTAAACTATTATTTCGGCCAAATAAGCCCCTGAACTCTTAAAAAAGGCCAAATAAGCCCTGTTCCCAAGGCTAAATACTCAAATAAGGACTAAACGTTTTAAGATTTTCTCAAATAAGGATCAAAATACACAATTCCAACAAATTAGAACACATATTTAGCAAATTTTTACAAATTAGGGAATCCTTAAATGAAAACCAATGCTTCTCATACATATACGTTAAATTTGATAAAAAATGATATCATGTTAATGAAAAATCAAACCCTATTAATCAAAATAAATTCATTAGACGTAATATGATATAAAATTATCGTGTGATTTTCAATTTATATATCCCTCACACATTAGTATTAACTTATATTGTATCCAATTTGTAAAAAAATATTAAGTATGTTTTCTAATTTGTTGAAATTGTGTATTTTGATCCCTATTTGAGAAAATCTTAAAATGTTTAGTCCTTATTTGAGTATTTAGCCTTGGCAACAGGGCTTATTTGGCTGAAATAATAGTTCAGGGGCTTATTTGACGGTTCGGTGTAAGTTCAGGGGCCTTTTTGACCATTAAGCCAATCTAAATTTGTTTCTATCCATAAAAATCAAGTTCATACTTCATAGGATCATTTCATTACCAAAAAATGGAAAAGGAAAAATAGTACACGTTAATTGATGAGAGCACACAGAAAGAATGGTCCCGAGGTTAGGTCATGGCTTCATGGGGTACACACAATGGTCCGGTGGTCCGGTCACCGGTGGTCCAGTGTGGTCCATTAATATGTGATTAGGGATCTTCCTCGGCTGAGGTCCACCACGATCCATCTTCCATGGATAGATTTTAATTTTAGACTTTTTTTCTTCTTCGACGATATCTTAATCATCTTTTCTTCGTCTTCCTTATCAGGTTTGGCTAACAGGAGTTCTTGAAGTGAAAGCTGAGCCATATACCCACATAGATGAGATTAAAGAAGAAGTCTATGGTACGTTGGTAGCAGAAAATACAATAGGCATTCATCATGATCATTTCTTAAACTACCATCTCGATCTTGACATTGATGGCGAAGACAATTCCTTCGTCAAGACAAGTTTGGTCACCAAACGAATCACAGACAAGAAAATCCCAAGAAAAAGTTATTGGACGGTCGAACATGAAACAGCAAAGACAGAAGCTGATGCAAGGCTTAAACTAGGGTTAAAAGCAGAAGAGTTGCTCGTTGTGAACCCTAACAAGAAAACTAAACCTGGAAACAAAGTTGGGTATCGTTTGATTCCAGGATCAGCCGCAGGGCCACTTCTAGCTGCTGATGATTACCCACAAATCCGAGCTGCTTTCACAAATTATAATGTTTGGGTAACTCCTTATAACAAGTCTGAAAAATGGGCTGGTGGCAAATATGTTGATCAGAGTCGAGGAGATGATACTTTACAAGTTTGGAGCAACAGGTAAAGAAATTAATGACGCATTTCTCTGCAAATATCTAATAAAATTTTCTAATAATTGGAAAATTTGAAACTTTTTCTTGCAGGAATAGAGGAATTGAGAATACGGATATAGTTCTATGGTACACCATGGGATTTCACCATGTGCCTTGCCAGGAAGATTTTCCAATGATGCCGACATTGAGTGGTGGATTTGAGCTGAGACCGACAAATTTCTTTGAATATAGTGCAGTGCTCAAGACCAAAGCTCCTATGCATTTAAATTGGCCTAACTGCACCACTGCATGATCATGCTCTCATCTTTATCATGTTCTTGGGGACCATTCTCAGACAACGCTGGTGTGTTTGTTTACAAGCATTGGTGTAACAATAAAATAATGTGATTCAGAAAATCTATCTTTCGTTAATGTTAATAAAATATGATTGGAAGTTATTCGCTTTAACTGAGTCTCTTTTTGTTACGTGGGCCATTTACTCGTTTGTTTGGCTTTGTCGGCTCATAAATCTATTTATATTGTACTACTAAAAACAATCTTACCACAATTATTCCTATACTAATAATTGACCTAGATATATGGGAAGGGATAGAACAAATTAGTTAATTTATTCAGTGGAGTATATATCTTGTTTCCTACTACTAGTCAAGCTATTATCAATTAGGGTTTAGGGTTAGGGTTTGCTATTTACCGTCCCCCCCTTTTTATAATTTTGACACTTTTACCCTTTGTTCCATTTATTAATATTTCAAATCCTCTGAAATCTCCAAGCTAATTACTAACGTGAAACAAGCCGAGAACTCCGGAAATGGACGATAACGTGGGTTGATGTAAAAAATATTTTAAAACAATTTAAAAAAAAATTAAAAAATAATAAAAAAAATGGCGGAGCCGCCCAGCTTGGGCGGCGGCTCCGCCATTTTCTTTTTTTTTTTTTTTAATATTAATTAGTTTATGATTAGTTTTAATTAGTTAATTAAAATTACTTAGTTTATTAGTTTATGTTTAATTAGTATCTAATTAGTTTATTATTAATCAGTATTTAATTAGTTTATGATTAAAATGAAGGAAAATGAATTTGAAGATTTGTTAGAAATGAAGTTTGAAGAAGTTGTTAGAAATGAAGTTTAGGGTTTGAAGGTTGAGAGTTTGAAGAAGTTGTTAGAAAGTTCAAAATATGAACAAAGGGCAAAAGTGTAAAAAGGGGGGCGGTATTTAGCAAAAGGGGGGCGGTGTTTAGCAATCCAGATCAAAATAATTCCTTGTAAACATTTGGTAATCATTTGCCAAAAACAAAAAACATTGGCTCATTAGCCTTTTTGACCCTAAATTATGGGGTTAAGGGCACTTTACCCCCTACGTCAAGGTAAATTGTCCTAAATTTTGAAAGTTCTATAAGTTGATTTGTCCTAAATTTGAAAATTCATAGAGCAAGTTGTCGTGAATTGAAGTTCATGCGGTAAAATGTCCTTGGTGTTATAATTCAGGGGACAAAAATCCTAATAAGGCCAAAAACATTTGAATTATGATAAACTTATTATAAATTAGAAATTAATAATTTATCAAAAGGAAAACAAATTAATCATCAACAAGCTAATACATATCCCAGCTGAAGGAAATCGGGAATGAAGGGTTTGGGCACCAAGGTCATTGATGATGATGAGGAGTGATTTATTTGATCTTATTTTAATACTTGCAAGTTTTGGCTAGTATATATTACTGTAGAGATAGAAAAATTTGACCAATTAAGTGGTTAAATTGGTTAAATAAATATTTAGGTTTAGTCTATAAGAAAATTTATTTTCAACATAACTGAGAAAGGAGAAAACCCTAGTCTCTTCAAAAGAAAACCTCAAAGAAAACCTCAGAGATTCCAAACCATCAGCAATCTCCAAATGGCAAGGCAAAGTTCTTCTGCATCAAGCAAAACAAATCTGAAGAACTTGCATCAAGCAAAACAATTACCATCTGTTACTTTTTGAGATATTGTTTTCCTCATATATTTGGTTTATTGTTGTTTATACTTCATGTCTTGTGTTTTCTAGTTTCTATATTTTTAGGGAATGGATATTCTAGAGCTTTATAAAATGTTTCAGAATTATCTTTCAAAAAAAAAAAAGCTAATACATGTAATATAATTATTACAAGTAATAAGCGAATAACATACTGTTGAATAAAACTTAAAAAATCAAAGAACATGCAGTACCAATCAATCAAGTAAATGATATATATGTATTCCTAAAAATCAATCTCCAAACTCATATCTCTCTCACTATTCATCCTCATGGACGAACTGATAATTTAATTTTATTGGATTTTGAGAGGGCGTGAATGCGTGAGGTGTGTGATTTTTAGATGTACAAACACCATCCTTAAGTACTGTTGCGCCAAAAATCTCTTGATAGAGTTTTTGCGTAAAGACCTTAGTGACAGCATAGGGGCGTGCCAGTCAATTTGCTGAAATTGACAAAGAGGAAATAAATAACAAGATCTGGTGAAAGCGCATCATATTCAAAAGATCTGGGGTGCGCGTAGCAGCAGATTCAAAAGATCAGAACGATTGTGGGGACTGGATCAAAGTCACACCGAAGCATTTAAATCATTGATCCACAAGAACAAGACTTCCTAAATAAGAGCGCTCCAAGAGCTGTGATTGAGATTTGAGAGAAAATAGCAATTTGATTTTTATTGCTGAGAGAGAAACAAGAGTACAATGTTTCTTTGTCCGTAGACAAGATTGAAACAAGGAAAATATGAAGAACGAGTAATAACTCGTGAAGAACAAGAGAAAAAGGCGCGAAGCCAAAGAGAAAATAAGCACGGAGCTTGGTTTTTTGCCGGAGCAAGTTTGTGTTGAGAGATGTGTGTTGAAGTGTGTAATGGTTCCTTTATATAGGGGGCGGCCTGGGCCTTGAAACTGGTGGGCTTTACTTGCTGAGGAAGGCGAACTCTTCTGATTGGTCGGAGGAAACTTCCAGGAAGTTGAAGTGAAGCTTCCTTCTCCTTCTGGATGCTGCAACAAGTGATAGGAGGGTGATGAAAGGAGTATGAGGCATCCCTCATAGTGATATAGGCGACTTCCCCCTCATGGTACCCCGGTAGTATGAGGTACTAGGTAGCATGAGGTGATAGGATGCATCTACTGTATCAGGTGTAGTCCCTGTTGCCTCCTATGAGCTGAAACTAGAGGTGACCATGGATCATGATGGATATCACCTAGGCCACGAAATTACTCATACTTAGCCATATTTAGGCCTTCCAAGGACGAAAATACCCTTTCATTAAGAACTATGGCTATATCGGGGTGATAAAGCCACTTTGTCCTTAATTGAAAAGAGTGTAAAAGTTGCAAACAAACTTGGATTGAGCTCAAACTTCATCAGTAGGATCCGTATAACAGCCATAGACTATGGTTAAAATCTTGGCTTTATCTGAGCTTTCCTTCATAGTGAACCGAGCTTCTCACCTCAAACTGTCCTTAAATGAAAAACTAGCATAAGTTTTTCATTCTAAGTCTGAATGAGCTGAAATTTTTCCAAGGGACTTAGAATATCCATATAAGACTATGGAAAAAATTCTAAGTAAAACCGAGCTCCCCTTGATGGTGAACTAGGTTTCTCTCCCCAGGTTGTCCTTAAATGAAAAACTAGCATAAGTTTTTCATACTAAGTGCAACGAAGCTGATATTCCACCAGTATACTTAGATTATCACCATAAGGCTATGGGAAAAAATCTAAGTAAAACCGAACTCTCTAGCATAGAGAAGTTGGTTTGTCACCCCAAACTGTCCTTAACTGAAAAACTAGCATAAGTTTTTCATACTAAGTCTGTTTGAGATGAAATTTCACCAAGATGACCTATGTGTATCAAGGATCAGCATGGTAAAATCCTTTCTTGGAACCGCACCCCCTAGGTAGTACTATCACGTTTGACCTTGCCTTTTTGTCCTTAAATGAACAAAATGCAAGTTTGCCTCTCAGGGGAGTACTACTAGCAGGGACGGCTTGACCACTATACTAGGGTGGTCATGTATAAGGGTGATGAGTGATAATATCTCACACCTCCCTTAGTTCAGTAAGTGCTTCTCTTGCTGTTACTCTCTTACTCCCTGTCTCTTCAGTGCAAGGGATGAGGAGACTGCATCCTATGACTATGATAGCCATAGGGCGGCCTTCCCTAGGTATGGGAAAGACTTAGATTATTTTATTCCATGATATATCTCCCACCCACATGGTCAGGTAGCATACAACTCCCTTCCTTACTCTCTGCCTGAGGTATCAGATTGCTGTATCTAAGGAAGTTGTACCCTTGAGACTTGCTGACCACATCCCTATAGGTAGGGGCAGCACATAAGGAGTAATTAATAATAATTATTCCAAAAATAATTATTATTAATTTATTTGTTTATTTAATTTTGGCCTTTATTCATTAATTGCAAGATTTCTCCTAATTCTGACAGAATCAGGGTAGTGCAGAAACTAAGTTTCATTAGGATTTCTGATTAAATCCTGATCACTCATCTTGATCTATATTATGCAAAGACCAATTTACCCTCAATTATAAATTGAGGTATAAACAAGTACAAAATACTCGGGTGCACATCCATCAATCAATTAAGTAAATGGCATTGTTTTCATCTGAGAACTTCATTGACGTTGATGATAGGTGATGTGAAAGTGATTAAGTCGTGTGATTAATAGATATGGGAAAAGGATGATTAATAGAATCTAGATTTAAATGTGTACACCTAACTTTACTTGCTAAAGGTCCAAAGGATAGGATTAATGATGGATAAAAGACAGAGGCTGTCTCACCATTTATTTCCCCTTTGTTTTGTCATTCTTAAAATTGATGATGATGCATTCCTCATTTAGTAGCCGAGTTGGAGTTGATAGTGAAAGAACACCGTTTTGGTGGTACTGTGAGAGATAAATGCTTTGCATATAGAGCTTTGTGGACAGTGGAATCTTTCCTAAGTGAGGCCAATTAATTTTCCCTTTTGAATAGACAAGCAAATTAAAATACAATTTTCGAGTAGTTGCATCACAAAAATGTTATGCCACGTGAATATATGTACCAGTATTCTTTTTGAGATCGAATATATGTACTATTCTAGTTCTAGTCATTTAAAATGCATACATATTTTTTTTATTAATTTAATTAGAATTAAGTAATATCATGCTGCATATGCATATGAGGGAACTCATCCAAATGAGATTATAACAAAACAATAATAATAGGAAGTGAAATAATTAAAAAGCCAATCTAAAGATTTAAGCACATTGATTCAAGTAGAAATGGAGAGGGGTATTTTGGTCATTTCATGCTTGTTTTTTTTTAATTTGAATTGATGACCAAGGGTATTTTAGAAAGTTTGAGAATAAGATACCCTTGGTGGATCCCATCTCCACTAAGGGCATTTTAGGAAGTTTGAGAATAAGATACCTTTTCAACTTTATACTATATATTTAGTCTTTTACAAATCGATTTAACGCTTTGGTTATTTTTTTCTCTATTTGAATTGATTCAGGTGTCTATTAAAAGGTAATTTCATGATTTACAACTTTCATGAAGGATTCAAAAGCCAATTTTTATGTATCAATTCAAAAAAATACTTCTGAAATTAGTGATTTTGATTGCCGTTCTATTTAATATATCATATAATTTTCGAATCACATGTCCGATTAATGTTATTCAAGTGTCAGTTTAAAAGGTTATTGCATGATCTACGACTTTCATGAAGGACCCGAAAACTAAATTTGATCTACGAGTTTCATTAAGGGTTCAAAAGGAAATTTTTATGTTTCAAAATCTCCATCAACAAACATTTTCTTATTTGGATTATTTATCAAATGACCCTCATATTTTTCTACTTTATACTACTTAGTCCTTTACTAATTCTATCTTAATCGATTTAACGCTTAAGCTTTTTTTTTTGTTCTATTTGTCCGACTAAGACTCTGTTTGGTAGAACTGTGAGATTAATGTGAGGGAGATTGAAATAGGGAGATTAGTTACTGTACATGTGAGATTGAAATTTTAGCTTTGAGAACTTAACCAGCGATGAGAAAATACATGTTTGGTGTAGCGGTGAGATAAAATGTAAAATGACCATTAAGGGTATTAATATAATAGAATATTATATATATACCATATATTTATTAAAAATTATATGTATATTTTTTATTATTAAAAATCAAAATTCATATTACCTATTTGTAATCTTAATTATTTATTAAATTTTGTGTTCATTTATTTACATCTTTATATCTATTTTCTATATATATATATATATATTTAAGTATATAATTATTCTTAATTAAATTATTTATTTTTATATAGATTAATAAAAAATTATCGAATACAAATAAATTATACAAGTGGTTATGCAATATATAAAAATATCTTTTAAAAATTTTAATATGGAAAAGCAACCTAATGGTTAATATGAAGAAGAGGGAGAGTAATGGTTAAAATAGGAAAATGACAGCCAACCATTTCAATGGCTCTATTTTGGAGCTTTTGAGCTTATTACTGTTGGGCGGTGCTTACATGGCCACGTGGGACAATCGTCCCATTTGAAATCTGCACCAAATGTGACTTTGAGGCTTTTGGCACGTTTAACAGTGTCTAAACGTGCCAAAAGCCCTCCCAAACACAGCCTAAAGCTGATTCAGGTGTTTAATTAAAAGTCAATTTCATGAATTATGATCTTCAACTTTCATTAAGGATTTAAAAGTTAATTTTTATGTTTCAATTGAAAAAAAAAACTTCCCAAATTTGATAGTTTCGATTGTCGGTCTATTTAATACCTTTCAATTTTGGATCCACATGTCCGATTAAAATTATTTAAGTGTCGGTTAAAAGGTTATTACGTGATCTACGACTCATGAAGTACCCGAAAGCTAAATTTGATCTACAAGTTTCGTGAAGAATTCAAAAGGGAATTTGTATGTTCCAAGATCTTTATCAACGAGCATTTTCTTATTTAAATTATTTATCAAATGACCCATGATTGACGGTTTATTTAATATTATATAATTTTTTATCCAAATGTCCGATTAATAAAAGTTTACAAAGATCTCTTCATAAAATTTTTGACCGCGTGGGTCTTATACCTAATAAAACATAAAAGGATATCACGTCACTGTCACTCATTCCAATAGACATGTCGATTCATATCATATTTTTATGGCAGTGAAATTTATAATAAAAGAATTGTTTAGGTAATAAAAGAAGTTTTGGAGCACGATAAGTTATATTGTAATTTTTTTGAGAATTTACAAATTCATTGAATTTTCATTTGCGAATTTTTCAGACTTATAGATAACCTACTAAGAGCATCTGTGGAGGTTCAAATTCGGGTGTCTTCTATCACAAATCAAGCCTTTGCCAACCCTCATTTGACATAAAAGAATTGTTTTGGTATCATTTCTATCATTCCCCTAATTAACTGTCTGGATTACTAAATACCGCCCCTTTTTACTAGCCACCGCCCCCCTTTGAACTATTTTGCCCTTTTCTTTATTTTCCATCAAACTTCAAACTTTTCAATTCTCTCAAATTCTCTCAACCTTCAAATCTCAATCATTCAAAATCATTCAAGTAAAACAACATCAAAACTCATGAATAAAGATTTTTCGAATTGCAAATATGTTTTTTTCTTTAAAAAAAAGTAAAAAAAAAATCTATTTATCATTAATCAAAGATTAAAGTCCTCTTGCTAATATTGAGATATCCATACCCATTTAAACTAAATGAATTTTCCAATACTTATTAAAGGGCAAAAGGAAATTAAAGGAAAATCTTTAAAAAAAAACCTTTAAAGATGAAAAAAAAACCCCAGAAAAGGGTTGGTCGCGACCCACCCATGGCCGGGTCGCGATCTGGGCGCAACCCATCCCATGAGACGGGTCGCACGCTGGGTCGCGACCAGCCCTTTTCTGTTTTTTTTTTCATCTTTAAAGGTTTTTTTTTCTTAAGATTTTCCTTTAATGTTTGTCATTTAATAAGTATTGGATAATTCATTTAGTTTAAATGGATATGAACATGGATTTGTCAATATTGAGATTTGAAAGTTTGAAGGTTGAGAGAATTTGAGAGAATTGAAAATATTGAAGTTTGAAGAAAATGGCAAAATAGTCCAAAGGGGGGCAGTACCTAATAAAAGGGGGCGATATTTAGTAATTCCCTTAATTTTTTATTGGGGAAAGCTATAAGTACTTATGATCTGCACTCAAGAATAGTACTTGCACTTTTTTACCTTAAATTTGCATGTCTCCAAACAACTAAACAATATATTTTTGTATCCAAACACCTAAATATCTCTTATATTTGTACTAAGTACTATTCTTGAATACACATTATGAGTACTTGTAGCCTCTCCATTTTTTATTTTAACTTTAGATATAAAGAAATAACCGTTGTAGTATCTAATTATTCAAAAAAAAAACTGTTGTAGTGGACACTTCCTTTTTTTTTTTGGGGCCAACTTGTAGTAGGCAATTCCTGCTAATGATTATTTTGGAGTCCGGACTCAAATCCCGGCAGCAAAATAAATTTTGGTTCGTGGGTCAATAGAATCCAGGACCAACTTTAAAAGGGCTCTAGGCATACCATCTTTTGGGCCTCATATCTTCTGCTGCTTTTGGTCATTACAAAGTTTAACGTTTTCAGCCTTTGCTATATTGTAGCAGCAAATTATTGTTTACTGAAATCTGTATTTTCTTCATTGCAAAAATGGTTTCTAAAGTAAATATTTTCAAGGCAAGCACATTCAACTTGTAAACCTGTTCATTTTACTATGCAAAATGAGGATAAAAAATTTTATTTGATTGTTTATAAGAGCAAGGGTGGAACCCCAACCTCAAGTGTTCCTTCAAGCATTTGTGAAACCTTCTTCATTGAAGGTCTAAAAATGGGTTCAGTACTAATGCACCATAACCCCACCAGGCACATTCTTTCAAACCTCTTGAAAATTGAAATCAGCTAAGACATCAGGGTCATAATCTACCACTTTCTCCAGCTTCTCAGACATTAAACAACTTTGAACCCAATCTGAGAGGACAAGATCATCTGCTTCACTTTCTTCCTCAACTCGGCTCAATTCAACGTGTCTTCTGCCACAAGTAATCTCTAATAACATTACACCAAAGCTGAACACATCTACTTTGCTTGTCACTGGTGCAAATCTTAACCATTCAGGAGCCATATATGATATATCCCATTGTTCCTCTTATATTAGTGTCTGTCCGAGTTTGATCTCTGTTTAAAAGCTTGGGGATTCCAAAATCCGCTATCTTTGAAGTGTAATCTATGTCAAGTAGGACATTTTCTGGCTTAATGTCACAGTGAATAATTTGAGTTTCACATTCTTCACGCAACTAAAAAAGAAATCTGCCACTGAACAGGGAAGTAATAAACTTAAGTAAGTACTTTGGTTCTTAAAATCCAGAGAAGTGAAAAAAAAAAAAAAAACTGAAAAAAAAAAATGCTTGAGGCCTAGGAGAGTTTAGGCATCAATCATGGATTTATGTGCCTAAGTGTAAAAATTCATTTCAATCAAGACTTTGAATTTATGCATCTTTATCTTAAATCCTTTGACAAAGTAAACAAAAAGAAACTTCAAAGAAAGAAGACGAAACTTCCAGCTTGCCTTGTTGGCTTTTGATTTTCATGGGGATAGTTAGCTCTTTCCCACTTAGGATGGCTCTTTAGGCAATTGCATTATGGTAGCAAAACCAACATTTTATACAATTCTGAGGCATGGTGCAAAATGAGCTACCGTAGGGCTTAAGGTTCCCAAAACAATTTTAGGAATAAATTGCAACTAAAATCATAACTTTATTTCAAAATCATAACAATTTTAAATCATAACTTTCTTTTTTCAATAAATTGCAAGTTGCAATTTAAAACTGTATTATAAAGCAAGCACACAAAGGAAATATGAGCAGTATTTTTGCCCAGCCCAACCCAATTGGATGATGTGGGTTGGACTCATTGTCCAATTTTTTTTAAGTTTTTGGTCTTCACATAAGATTTCTTGATCTTCTTATTCAACCCAATAAATTTTTTTGGTACATTGGAAACATTACAATTAAAGGGAGGGGCTGAGAGCAAGGATTCGAACCCTATTCTCTGCGTGAACTTTTGAGGCCTTGGCCATTAGGCCAAAGCTTCAAGTTCTTCAACCCAATAAATTTTACTGGCATTCGTTTGTCCTTTCAGTTCTGCATAAAGGTTTTTTCCAACTTTTTCACCCCCAAAATCCCCTCCACGGCTGGCGGCGGTGCCTTTGTTTTATATGTTCATCTTTTGCTTCCCACTTCCCGGAGGCCAAGAAGAATGAATCCTGGAGAAGGAGAAGTGGATAGATTGAGCGATCTGCCTAACGGCGTGTTACTTGACATCCTTTCCTTTAAGCCGGAAATCAGGTTTTTCGTTCGAACCACTCTTCTTCTCCAAGATATGGCATTATGGGCTTCTCTTCCAGACCTCGTCTTTCTCAGACGTGAAAGCGGAAACGTTCAATCGTTCGAGAAACTTGTGCGCAATGTTTTGAACGAGCGCGAGAATCTCCCCGTCAACAAATTCACTTTCAAATACCCTGAGAAAGATCTCATCACTACCATAATCAAGTATGCCATGTCCCATAATGTGCAGCATTTGAGTATTTTGGCAGAATCATCTTTGACATGTTAAAATAATTTATTATTTTATATCTTCCTAGATTTAGTTTCCTAGTTCTACTTGATTTAGGTTTCTTGGGCCTTAATTCTAGGGTTATGTTCTAATATAAAAGGTCTTTCATTGTACTAAATTTTTTAATGGTTTCTGAATAATATTTTCTCAATATTCCGTTAAATATTTTCTCTCTTTTATTTTAACATGGTATCTAGAGTTAGGTTGTGATTTTTTTCTTGGCCCCATAAAGGGGGAAATAAGTCAAGAAAAACGTGTTTCTGTCTCTGTTTTACTCCCTGATTGCCAAAAATTTATGTTTTTTCTCGACTTCTGTGTATTACACCTCCGCCACCATCCGATTACCCAGCCTTCGATCTTTTTTCCGATAAAATTTCGTCACCATCCGACGCCGCACGCGCCGCCACCTCCTTTTTGTGCTTCCAAGCGCCGCCTGTCCAGATCTGTACTCTTTCCCGACCTCCGTTTGCGACACCTCCTACATCGTTGGATAACCGATGCTACGATCTACCAGCCACCAAAATTTCAGCCCGATCCGACCACCGTGGGGCCCACACTCGCCGGTCAAAGTTTCTGCCCCAGTGTTGACTAGATCTGTTTCTATTGACCAGTCAGCTTTTGACACGTCAATGTTGACTTTTCTGTTGACCGTTGACTGTTGACTTTGACTGTTGACCTCCGCGAGTAAGACCACTTTTTCGCATGTTTTCGATCCTCTGATTCCGTTTTTGGGTTCCGTTTAAGCAAATCTTGCTTGTAAGATGAAGATGTTTGCTCCGCTTGACCTCTCCGTCCTGTTTTCTGCATTTGACCTGATGGTCCCGTATTCCTGAAGATTCTGTTTTCCGTGATTCCGTTCCGCTGTCCGTCTGATATTCCGTTCCGTTGTCTGTCTGATTCCGTTTTCAGCTCAGTTTTGATTTCAAACTCAAGTTAGCATCTTGAGTTTGAGGGAGGGTGTTAAAATAATTTATTATTTTATATCTTCCTAGATTTAGTTTTCTAGTTCTACTTGATTTAGGTTTCTTGGGCCTTAATTCTAGGGTTATGTTCTAGTATAAAAGGCCTATCAGTGTACTAAGTTTTTAATAGTTTCTGAATAATATTTTCTCAATATTCCGTTAAATATTTTCTCTCTTTTATTTTAACATGACATACTTATCCCCTTTCTTCAATATCTCTGCGTCCTTGAAAACTCTCAACTTGGAATATTTTGATAACATGCACCTCCTAGAGAATTTCACTATTCCCAGCTTGGCCACTTTATCTCTTTGTTGGTGTACTTTCGGGGGTGATGCTGAAAGTGAACCCATTTCAATAGACCCTTTCGTAGGACTTTTCAATCTCGAGAGTTTGCAACTAATTGGCTGGTGCATTAGATAGTATCATGAATTTTAAAATTAGCGGACCTCAACTTGATAGTTTGACCATCCGTTACTAGGGTAAAGTTGAGATTCCTGCCCCAAAACTCCGTTGTTTCAGTGCTAGACGTTCCTATGGTGAAATTCTCCGAGATCTTCCGCTCTTGGAAATCGCAAAAATTATTCAAATACCATCTGTTGACTTTCTTTACTCGGAGGAGGCATATGTAAAATCACTTTTGGATTTGATCAGTATATGTTTCGCGAGCTTTATAATGCAGTCTTTGGTGCTTTCCTACAGCTTCATAATGGTATATTTTCATTTTCCTTTTTCTTTGGATCATATGTATAAATGTTTCTTTGATAGTGGAATTGGCATGCCTCTCACAACTAATACTATAATCTAGGCTCTCATGGAGTATCCTGAGGTATTAGAAGATCAATCATTTCCCTTTGTTAGATTGAAAACTTTGAAAGTTAGATGCAAAGGCTCTCTCAACATACCTGACAATGTGATCAAGTATTTTGGCGAAAACATAACAGTTGAGAAGATTATATGCTGAAGAGGCTGCACTAGTTCTAATTTGCTACTAAGTAGTTGCTGCTCTTATTTCTTGCAACTTACAGCATGTGAAATTTTCCTTATTGCTGTTTAATCTCCTAATTATATGCAATTAAGTGTAAACGTGAAGATATCAGATGATGGGTTGTTGTCTTGGACTCTCGGTGATTTTCAATCAAGTTTAGTTCCCTATCTTGTTATAATCTATTTATGCTTGCTCCCATTCTTTGGTTATGTTGGTTACTATACTTAAAATGTTCTCCTTGGAGGCTTGGAATAAGGTTAATTAATCAAAAAATAATGACTAGAGAATGTAAATCCTATGAACTCTACTAGATATATGCATTCTTAACTAAATGTTGAAGATCTAGCAATTGTCTTTTATGAAATCTTCTTTATCTTGCCATGCTAATTTGTTGAGAATCACATCTGAACTCTTTGTCCTCCTCTTATTCCTTGCAGCTCTGAGATTTTTGTTGCTTTCTTTGTTTTTGCAGAATCAAAGGCAGTAATCCTAATCCTAATGCTACAAGAAATAGAAGAGCACTGACCCTTTTGTTCAATGTAGTTGAATAGTTTATATTATGTATTTAATGCCAATTGCAAAGCATTCCATATATGCAGAATTTAGCATTGCCTTTTCTTTTGTTCACGTTCTATTTTCATGAGGGATAATGTAATATTATTGTGAATTGTAAGGTCAGAGATGTCCACTGCCTCTAGCCAGTACATATATGTTATGTTATTAGTAGTTTACAAGTCTTATAGAGGAGAATTTAAGCATTGTTGTCAGCAAAATTCAAGCTCATTTACAGGCCAATGTTGTGAATATGAATAATTTAAGCCAACAAGCTCCTTAATCTAAACTTTTTTGCACCAAAAAAAAAATAATAATTATTAATTAGTAATGACGAACGTGCCTTTACTAATGAAAATCAAAATCAAAATCCTTTATTAATAGTAATGACTTACGAGTTAATAGTTATAAGTAATGTAAGAATTGAAATTATTTTTTAATAATGACAATTTTATATATTTTAATAATGGCATAATTAAAATATATTGGCAATTTCATATATTTTAATAATAATTGCATAATTAAAATATATATTTTAATAATGACAATTTATAAATATATTTTAAAAAAATTGGAAAACATAAAATTTCCCATTATTTGTGCTTTTATAGGTAGTACTTAGTATAGATATTAATATTTATTGATTGGGAACATCATGATCATGATAGGCTACCTATATAATAAATTCTCCATTAAAAATATTTGGGAACAAAAGTTTTGAATTATAAACCACCTACTATTTTGTGGAGTTAAATTGACATTTAAGTAATTTGTTTTCTTAATCCTCATTAATTTGGGCTACTGTTTTACATTGTGTGTGAGGGTTATTTGTGTAATTAACCATGTTTTCTTCGGTTAAAGTACATAATTGGTCCCTCAAGTGGTGCGACTATAGCAAATTGGTCCCCCAAGTGAAGAAATATGTAATTTAGTCCCTCAAGTCGAGTTAACCGAGCAATCAAGTAATTTCCGTCCAATGTGCCGTTAAATGTCCTACGTGGCAGTGACGCCGTCAACTATGCTGACGTGTCAACTGTCACGTCATACATTTTGATTAAAAAATATTTTTTTAAAAAAAAATATTTTTTTAAAAAAAAAAATTTGGTGAGGGACCTAATTGCTGAATTAACTCAACTTTAGGGACTCAATTGCTCATTTTTGAATAAAAAAATTCATTTTTCATTTTTTTTTCTGTTTTCTTAAATAATTTTCTTCTTTTCCAAAACTTGTGGTGAATATGATTAAATATTTTAAATAGGAACAACAATAGATTTATAAATGATGTAATTGGCAATATTTAGTATATACTAATCATTTATATCAAGTTTCTCTTCCTTGACTGTTTCTTGTTTTAATCAGTCAATTTCATATTGATTTACTTAATAATAGTTAATTTATAAAACAACTACAATTTAAAAAATAATTTGATTTGTTTGATTTATTACATATAATATATATATATATATATTTTTAAGTTTAAATATGCTACTTTTTCATTAATCAAGGAGTTGAATTACAAATATGAGATAGTAAATAATCCAACCACACCCTTTGGTTGCCCAATATATACTAAGATTTGACAATATTATGGGCTAAAATATTTATAATCTCTTTAACAAAATTAAAAGAGATAGTATCAAATTTTTTTTTAAAAAAAAATCATTTTCTTCTTTAAAAAAAGAAAAAAATGGTTCTTAAAAAAAACGGAAAATTGATTTTTTTTATTTTTATTAAAAAAACAAAAAAATTAGGGGCAAATGTGCAAATTGGTCCCTAAAGTGAACTTAGTGAGCAATTGAGTCCCTGAAGTTGAATTAATTCAACAATTAGGTCCCTCACCCAATTTTTTTTTAAAAAAAAAAGTATATTTTTTTTAAAAAATATTTTTTTAATCAAAATGTATGACGTGGCAGTTGACACGTCAGCATAGTTGACGGCGTCACTGCCACGTCGGACGTTTAACGGCACATTGGACGGAAACTAACGGAAATTACTTGATTGCTCGGTTAACTCAACTTGAGGGACTAAATTGCATATTTCTTCACTTGGGGGACCAATTTGCTATAGTCGCATCACTTGAGGGACCAATTATGTACTTTAACCGATGGCTGACGTGTGTCTACTTTTTTTGGTGGAGACTTCAGCGCTCCCATTATGATACTCCCACTTTTGGATGTGACGCTCCCAACGATTTCTGACCATTGGATTCAATATCTAATTTTCTTACCGTCCGATACAATAAGTTTTAACCTGATAAACAGGTTTTAAAAACCTTTTGAACTGAATTCGTATGTAGTGTTCTCATGATAGATTTTTACACCTTTTTTATTCCACCCATTGATATCAAAAAATTTTTTCTTAAGTTTTTATGCTCGTCACTCCACCCTGCCTCTTCCACTCCTTTGGCCAGAATCAGAGGCGGTGGCTGATGGTAAGGGCATTTCGACCTCCACGAAGTCTCCGGGAAACCTAATGTCGATAGTCGATACCCTTTTGAGGAAAAGAGAGATCCCCCATTTTAGGTGAAGAGAAGGGAAAGTGTCGCTGTTGGGTTTATTACAGAGAATCGGAGGGTAATCCCAGTTGAGATAACATGGGATTTGTTTGGAAATGAAGAATTGAGAGTGGAGCGGCAGTGAGATTGTCGGACTTGTTAGGATGTGAGTTAAAGCATGGAGCTTTTGCTCCCATGTCGTGTCTTCCATTGCTTTTTTATTCTGTTTGGGTTTTTTCACTTTTTGGTCTGGATGAGGATGACAGTCACAGATAATGGATTGGTTTAGGAGGAAATTAATTAACAAGTATGGAAGAAAAGCATAAACTTGATAATTGCCTTATCCCAATTAGATTTTGCCATATGCCTTAAATTACATGATTCTTTTTTGAGAGATAAATTACATGATTCTTTTTTGATAAATTACATGATTCTTAATCTTAGAAGATTAAGGATAATTGTGCTTAGGTTTTTGCCTGATGCTAGGCAAAGTTTGTGGTTTGAGGCTGTGAGCCTGTCGGTTATCTCTTTGCTTTGGTTTACTTAAAGTTTTTATATACAACGTATCAAGAAAAAATTTTGTTGATAACAATAGGTGAAATAAAAAAGGTGTAAAAATCTATCACGAGGACAACCACATATGAATTCAGTCTAAAAGGTTTTTAAAAACGGTTTAGCAGGTTAAAACTTATTGTATCGGTCGATAAGGAAATTAGATATTGAATCCAATGGTCAGAAATAGTTGGGAGTGTCACATCCAAAAGTGAGAGTATCACAACGGGAGCGCTGAAGTCTCCACCATTTTTTTTCTCTCCTCTCTTCGCCCTATTCCATCGTTCTGTGTTGCTCTGTTTCAGTTTCCTTTGTTTGCAATGGTTTTGGTTGGGACTGGACTGTGTTGGTTCCAGATATTTTCCATTCCCATTAATTTGAAGCACGCTTCCCGGTTGTTCTAGAGGGTTCTCTCTGTCTCTCTTTAATTTCTGTCCATTTGTTTTCTTTTTTGTTCCCATTTTTTCCCCTTTCTCTTCTATTACGTCTTCTCCCGTCTCTTCTTCTTCTTCTTCTTCTTCTTCCGTTTCTTCTGCTTTTTCTTTTTCTATTTTTTTGTTTTACTTCCACGTTCCTTTCATCTTCTTCTTTATTGGTATTTCTTTTACTCAATTTCTTTAATTTGTTTCCTTTCATTTTTTTCCCCAATGTTTCCTAGGCTCTGTTTCTTGGCTCTGTTACTTGATTTCTTGAATCGTTTGGTTCCTTTTGATTTCAGTTTTTTTTTTATTTCCTTTTTTTCTTCTTTTTGTTCTAAGTATTGAAATTGGTGTTACATCGCTTGATCGAGATGTCTTCAAGTTGCTTCTCCTGAGAAGAATCGGTAAACTTTTTTTAATTCTTTCTTTCCTTTTTTCCCCCGTTTTGGGGTTGAATGAAATTTGTTTGAATCATAAAAGCTTGATTTACGATTAATTTATACATTGTTTTGGGGATTTTAGGGATTGAATGGGTTTTTCTAATTTCTGTTTTTTGTTTTCCATTTTGTTGATTGGAGCATCAAAGTCGTGACCACCGCTCCCATCGCTACTGGTGAAATTACAGAGGTGATTAATGAACCTGTTTTGTATGTCTAACTTCTACCATATTTATATTTTGTTGATTGGTGTATGCTTTTCTGCTAGGCTCCTGTTTTCTTTTTCAATCTTAAAATTATTGTTTTTGCAGGTATTGTAGATGGGTTAGCAAACCAAATGATCATGATTTACCTGTTGTCACTATGAATAGATGGTGTTGTGATGACTTTGATATATACATCTTTAGCTATAATTATATGTAATTCTCTCATGAATTTGCTATATAAGTTCTATCTAATCTTTTTATTTGCTCATCATTTTGAATTATAATGAAAATCTTTCCAATTTACGTACAATGCTTAGATATTGCTAATTCTTTTCTCCAATAGGCTTGGAGTATGTTTTTAGTTTTGTTTAGAAGCAGATTTAGCAGGCCCCTTAGATTTCTAACATGACAACTAGAGGTGACCTTCTTTGTTTGAAGAAATCAATGGAAGGAAGCTCATTTAAAAAGGTGCTTTGTCTTCGATTGACTAATTCCTTTTTTCATTGTTGTTCCTCTGTAATAAACTTATCCATGATGATTTTCCTTCCTAGGGACCTGTTGAGCTACAACCCGCCTACCTTGCTTTTTGATCTTTATCATGTGGCAAAGGCTTATGTAACTACTGGAATTGCAAGAGAATGGGAAACTATATCACATGGCAGTACTGAACCAATAAGTGATCATCTCATTATTGCTGATGAGAAGGTCAATTTTTTCCCATTTGTATTTTTATTTTGCTTCCCTCAATATATTCCCATCATTGTGCGCTTTAGACTAACTCTATATATTATTCAGGGAAATGCAATGCATGCTATAATACCTGAAGAACTTATGGTTATGGATGATTTTGAACATCCAGAGGACTTAGAATGCTGATACTTGATGAATTGGGGAACCGAACTACTTTGACAAGGAATGTTGTTTACAAAAAAGTATTCCATAACATCTAATTTCAATGCCATCCCTTAAGATGATTTAAGTCATCTTTTCTCGAAATCAAGGAAAGGTTAAGCCCTTTTCCTAACCAGGTCAATATCGTTATCTTACTTAACTTTTGTTTTGTTCTTTAAATTAATTTAATGCACCATGGTATTAATTCAATTTAACAAAGATTTTGCCCTTGCAGGAGCTGCTATGGAAACATTTTGTGGATTCTTTTGAACACCATTATCTGCAAAACAGAATGTATTTAACAAAAGTCATTTCTTTCTAACAAATGTCATGGTAACGTCATTTCATAATTCTTTTTACGCATTGTCTCATAATTTTCTCAACTACAAATTCTGATCAACCAAATACATTTAACTTGCATAGGTGAAGGAACATGTAACCAAAGAATTATATAGAGCTTGGTATACAAAAAAAAACATGTAAAATTTTTGTATATGATAATTGACCATCTTCTTTGTTATGAAAAGTGACAATCTTTTACTTTCATGCTTCTTTTCAGCCTCTTACTTAATTCAGCCCTTTTTGTATATGATAATTAGGTCAGGAGGTTGTTGTTGATTATTGATTAACTGATATATTTCAACCCTTCTGATATCAGTGTCAGTTTAGCTTATCCTTTTCCGGTTTTGTTTTGACTAACATCCACAGAAGGCTTGAGAATACATTAGCTTGATCATATTGGGAAACACCATTCTTGTCACAAGGAATGTTGTATGCAAGGAGAATTTCCATAACATATGAGTTCAATGCTATTCCTCAATATGATTTAACTAATCTTTTGTTCCAATTTGAGCTTAAGTTTTGTCCTTCAAATTATTTTATTACCTTAATAATTATATGATACAACTATTGTGAAACATTTTGCAGAATCTGTCATGGAAACGTATTGCAGACCCTTTTGAAGAATGATATCTGGCAAAGAAAACATATTCAGCAAGGAATTCCCTTTATAAAAAAGTGTAAAGGTAATTATATTTCATAATTCATTTCGGGCATCCTTTTATAATGTTTTCATAATATCATGCACATCGAGCTTATTATATACTCCCTCTGTCAAGTCCCTTTTTGGTCAACCAAACCAAACTTTGATCATTGTTTATAAAAAATATATAAAGTAATATAATTTTTAAAAATAACACTTATAAACTTTGAATTACAAACTTTTGAACACATATTTTTTTTAAATTAAATTTTATATTTTTTTTTATAAATCATTGGTCAAAGTTTGATGTTGGTTGACCAAAAAGGGACTTATAATTAGGGACAGAGGGAGTATTTTACTTGGACAGGTGAAGCAACTGGATATAAACAGAGGAAGAAATCAGAATTAATATGAGGCATCGACCTGCACCTTAATCACCTTATGTTATTTCTTTTTGGGCCATAATCATGTTACCTTAGAATATATATTTGTCTCAATTGTTTCTTTTCATAAACTAGCTCATTAATATTTATATGTAATATGTGTTTGTTTATATTCTGCTCCAGAAACCTTCTAATACGTGTATTTTGTTAAGAAATGACTTACAGCTTATCAAGGTTTTAACTATGTATAATATACACAACTTTATATATCTAACAAAAAATTAACTTTTTTTTGAAAGAAAATGGATTAAAAATGTTAATTTTCAGCTATATGAACTTCCACTGTATGGACAAAAAATTAACTCCTATTTCAGCTATATGAACTTTAAATTACTCATATCAACTTCAAATTTCCATGCTATTCCAATCAATTAAATTTTCATAGTTCAGCACGGGTAAAACCTTGTTTATAACTATACCTTGCTTTTTTTCTTGGACAAAGGCCACGGTCCAAAGAGAGACCAGAACACCAGTCACTACGCCAAAACATAAAAATGCAGCAAACTAATGGTCAAAACAGCAGCTAACACAAAAAAAAAAAGGAAAAAAAAAAACAACAACAACAACAAAAAGGGTAAACTACCATGCCAACAAAACAGAGGCTGAACTCGATCAAACCCTCCAATTGCAAGCACATAAGCTTCCTGAATTGCTTTCCAGCGCAAATCAAAAAAAGTAAAAAACCAACAGTAACATAAGCAAAGGTAGAGAATACCCAATGCCATGAGAATTCATCAAGCAATGCACCCAAAAGACAGCAAGATAAAGTCACTTTGCCATATCAAAACCATACATCTATACCTTTCTATTAAAGTTATCCTCAAACTGTTGTATACTCAGTATTCCAAATTGCTGTATGTTCAGTATTTGACTCTTCTTCTGCTGACATTTGTCCAGAGTTGGGTTTGGAGAAAACCAATATATATTATATTATATATTTGGAATTTCAAATAATATTTATAAATTATATTTAGAACATTGACTTATAATAAAAGTAAAACTCAATTTCCTTTTTCCAGTAGAAAATTATTTGAATAGATATTAGAATTCTAACAATATTTCCTTCCATTTATTTAACTTAATTACTATTACATAAGATAAAATTTTACTTAAAATTAAAATTACTCAGCTCAAATCATAAATCGAAAAACCCGACGCGAATGCACGGAATAATATCTAGTTTATATAATTTATGTGGGTATACACTTAAATCTTAAATTGCAATCGCTATAATAAGTGGTTTGGTTGAGGTAGTATATATATTATATGCAATAGGTTCAAAACGTAGAATGTAAACCTGTTCTTGCACTGGCCTTTATTATTATTATTATTATTATTATTATTATTATTTATTTTTGGGTAGTATTTGAATGTGTTATCGAACCCTACTCATTGAAATTAGGAGTCAAGTATTCTACCACCAGATCACATGGCTGATGATATACGTTGCCCCTAATTATTATGTCTGCATCTTTATCCATTTTTATCTGAGTGATGATCCTACGAACTCGAGTCCGTATGAGTTATTATGCAATCGAGGCTAAATCACACGTATAATCATATATTCATTCTAAAACCCTACCATAGTCAATGTCTAGAAGTCTATATCTACCCAGAAAATAAATAAATAAAATATTTGGGGCTAAATTTCATGTGAAAATCATATATATACACTACATATTATTTTTGTAGCAATGCGAAATTACTTAACAGTCCTTCCAACTTTTAATTTGGTGAGACTTTATCGCCCCGTTTTAGTAATTTTTTACAATCCATTAATTAACACTTAATTAAAGGAGTTATAAAACCAAACCATTAACTCGAAATAAAATCAACTCTTCAGATATTCATTGTTGCTATTCCATTTTTTAAGAACCGTTTTAGTTTACTAGGAATGATTCATAATAAAATCTTCCAGAATTCATTCTTGAAATCTAATTACAGAACAGGACGTTTCATTCCTTTAACTATTCAATACTCATATATTCTCATCTTATCTTTAATATAACAATTCTTTCTCTTGATTTTAATTAACATACTTTTTTAAAGAGAAACAAAATTTAAATTTACTGCTTTCACTGTTTTGTTGAAATACATTTTATTTAAGTTGGATTGTATGTGATTGGAGTTTGATTATTGTTATTAGACTATTTGCATTTTATGTTGAGTGAAGAATTGCAGTACAAATTGAAATGAATTTTTTTATTTCCAAATTGGATAAACTGATAGAATTTGGCTTTTTTAAAACCTAAGAATTGGAGTTAGCTTTCTTATGGTGTAGTAAGGAATTCTCCTTAATATGCTGACATCATAGCTAAATTTTAAACTCTTCAATTTCCATTACGGATTTAGACGTTACCAAAAAAAAATGTAAAGCCACAAAGGAAAGACTTTCACCTTATGTATTTATTTTACAGTTTTAAATATTTCAGTTTATTTAATTCTGTAACAATAGTTTTCGCTAAACCATACAGTATAATACTGAAAAAACAAATATTTAAAGCACATTTTGTATCAATTCAAAGCATTGAGCTGTGAGTTATGCTATATATAACTACATGTGTTTACCAATTTGGAATAAATACGGATAGTTTTAACAATGTTTATTTTGCATTTGTTAGAAAATGTCGAAATAAATTTACTATAAAGAATGAAATTTTGCTTTGACAAATACCAATGCTTTTTGTCCGTATTGCTGAACTTATTACCTTTAATATACTACTACTATTTAAGGTTAACATGCTCCTTATTGCCAATATCAAACTACAACAGCTCTGTAGACACCTATTTTTGTTCTGTATCCTTTAATTTAAATTTATTCATTTCTTATTCGGCATTAGGGTCGCCCAGGGGCATTTTGGTCATTTTAGCACCCAGGGGCATTTTGGTCATTTTGCACTTAGGGGCATTTTAGTCATTTTTAAGTTCACCTTCAAATTAGATTAATTAATTCATTTAGATTATCTAGATTGCGTTGAAAATTGAAAGAATCTTAATGTATACCTTTGGAGTTTTTGCATATTTTCATTTAGTGATTTGGCCTTATGGTGTTTTCAATTAGTATTTTCATTTAGTAATTTGGTATTGTTACACTCACTTAGTAATTTAGTTTTGTAGTAATTTAATCCGGTTTAGCCCATGAGTTAATTAACCCTCAATTTAGTATTTAGTTATGCATTGCATAAATGGGATTTTGCATTTTGATTACTAAAACACTTTTTCTTTTAACTTGGCATGTCTAATTAATTTCTTTAAGTCAAATACCATAATTTAGAAGACATATTAGAATGAGAAATAATTTCATATGGCATAACAACTTGCATTACATGATTTCATGCATATCATCATACATCACTCACATTCAAAGTTTGAAAATACAAAAAAATACAAAAAAGAGAACCATTTACATTTCATTTTTACATTTTGCATTAGCACTCACGAATAAGTTTCAAATTTACAGGCCTAGTCATCAATTGTTTTCCTCCGGTTTGTCCTTTAAACATTTTCTTGCATTTCCTTCTTTCTCCATGGCTGCTTCAATGGTTTACAAGCACAAGAATCCCAAAGGTCATAACCTCATAACCTGCAAGAGGGAATACAAAAAATGGAATGTCTCCCAAGAGAATAGAAGCGTGCACACTATTAGTTAGTGTACACACCAAATGGGTTGATTGAATACATAAATGCGATTGGGAAAAGGAGCTTTAGGGCAACATGAAGCACGAGGAATGAAATTTGGCCTCATTCTTGAGTTGTCAATGAAGCCCCGAGGAAGACAAAAGCAAATGTATCAGCAACAAGTATGAGAAAGTACAAGGAAAAGCTAAAAAAAAGGGAAAAATATTAGAATGAAAAGCTACAGGATGAGTTACAGCAAGCAAGACAAAATGAAACAAGGTCAAATCAGCAAGGTTAAAAGATAAATGTGCAGGGCATTACAACTCAAAACAGGAAGGACAATAAGCAAGGCCAGAGTCGGAAGTGAAAGAGAAGACAAGCTTAACAAACCACATGAGTTCAGAAAGCCAATACGAACATTCAGTTAAGGCATTTCAGCCATCAAGAATAAAAGAAAAACCTAGTACTCCAGCATTATGGTACCGTCCAGAAACTACCTGTGAATAAGGGCAATAGTCAAAGAACAGCTACATTGCAGACTTGCAATACAGACTCCCAAGAGACTTGCTTTTCAAAACATCCAAGCACAAGCTCAAGTAAAGATCAATTCAGCAAGAACAGGGTATTCACATTTAGTCACAGTTTGAATTCAATAAGGATCAATACCCTAGCACACACTCTACTAAGCAACACTTAGTCACAGTTTCAATTCAATAAGGATCAACACGCTAGCACACACTGCACCCAATCTACAAAGTTTGATTTAACCATGACCCCAATCCCCAGCGAATACCAATCCAGAAGAATTAAGCAAAAATCCCCACAAGCAAGTGTAAAATAATAAACATCAGAAGAGTCAAAGGGTTAAGACAAGTATGTTTACCTACGTGGCACCCTCCAATTGGGTCGTTTGGACCACCTTAGCAGCTTAAAGACAAACAGAAGACCACATCAGTAGTTTTAACGAGTCAAAAAGAAAAAATCACGTGAATGGTAAAATGGTAAGAGCAAGGAATTGAACCTACCTGGAAGGGGTGACCTGGCTATGGAGAATGCAGACAAAAGAAGGAATTGTACCCATTTGCCCTACAGACTCATAGTACACATAAGAAATAACCTGAAATAGCAGAGACAAGGTCAATATCGAGAAAAGAAGCCAAAATTTAGGACCATTAGATAAAGAGCAGAATCAACGGTTGTAGCCAGAGATTCATGGGCTTTATAAGCTAGTTTTTCGACAGAGAAGGGGGCACAACCTTCGAGATTCAGGGTTTGGTTCTAGGGTTTTAAAGGTGAAAATTTTAGGGTTCTGTAAGGGTCTGTTCTGGGAGGGCTTAAAGAAAAAGAAAAGGCTAGGGATTCTTAGTCAAATTGTGACAGAAAAGTAGCAAAAGAAATTACCTTGACCGAGTGGTCGGTGTGGTTCCATTCTTCTGTTTCTCCATTTTAATAGAGGGCCTCTTTGGGTTCGGATCAGTAGGAAATCCACTGCCTTGAGTCTGTTTGTGTTGATTCCGCGTCTAAACCTAGAAAAGGGGAAGTTTTGATAGTTGGCGGTGGTTTGGTTCGCCGGAGTCGGAGTCTTTTCTTTCAGGTTGGATTAGTTTCACCGTTTCCTTGGTATTTGGGGGGTCGAGGCTCTCGGTTACAAGGGAAAAGGAGGTTTTTTTTTTTGGCTGTGTGGGATCGAAACGCGAAGGTAGCAGCGCCGCCGGGCTAGGGTTGGAGAGGCGAGCGAAGGGAGAAGGGAAACTCGGGAAGCATAGAAAAGAAGAAGGTTCGTTTTTTTTTTTTTTTTTGCTTAGGTCAAAATTATATGCTTTGCCTGTTTTATTCCCGGATTAATTCATTATTAATATGTTGTATGTTTGGTTGCGGGCCTGGTTTGTTTGGATCATGAATTTTGGACCATTTGTCTGGTCCATTTGTTTTGGGTCCATGGCAATTAGGTCTAAACAAGTATAACTAGTAAAAGTAATCTTGGTGTTAGAGATTAAGATTGTAGTTTAAAATTTGGACTTTGATGAGTAAGATAGTTCTCTAAGTGAACATACCTAATAGAAATGTAATCTTGATAGCAAAGGTTAGGTCTTTAGTTTAAAGTTTAGATTTTTAGAATCAAACGAGTCTATGGATGGTGAAGTTTGGGTCTTTGGCAAATAAAAATTAAATCTTTATGTAGTAAGGGTTGAGTTCTAATGATTTTAATAATAAAAATTAAATCTTTATATAGTAGGAGTTGAGTCCTAGTAATTTTAAACAATAAAAATTGAATATTGATAGTTTTGAGGATAAAAAAACAGACCTTTAAATATGGAGATTTAGGTCATGTTGGGAAATGATATTGGAAATAAAGGTGGGGTAATCATATTAGTCCTTCTTAGAATAGTGAATGGCTAAGTGTTAAGAATTCGGTAATCGAGATTTATTCAAATCTTTGAATGCTAGTATTTGTTTAGGTTATAGCTTTAAGCAATATTTGGATCTTGTTTATGATAATTGTTCTTTAATTTCGTTGGGCCTTTTCAATATTTACATTTGGGCTTTAGTTTATTACATAGCTTGGGCCTTGAGGGTTTTCTTGATTTTGATTAGGCCTGGCACTTAGCCAATAATTTGGGCTTAAATTTGTATATCCTAGCTTTAATATTGGGCTTTAATAAAATAAATTTGAATATCAGGAGTGATAAGGTTCATGTGCATCCATGTTTGTTTTTTTCTTTTCTATTATTATTATACCTTACCATTTGAGAATAATGAATTGGACCCGATGATGGAACGATTAATTGGGACTTTGACAATCTTTGTCAGTCTCAATTTGGGTTTCCTAGGCTTGGAGCATCCAGATGGGGGTTTTAGCCAGTATGAGTGGCGGCTCCCCAAATGGTGTTCCTCGTATAATTATTTGGTAAAAATACACTTAACCGGGAAAAACATGCATCATATATATCCATGCACTAAAAGTCCAGTACCCCAATAGAATTAAGAGTCAAAGTAATAGTAATCAGTAAATTAAGTAATTGAGAATCAAAGTAATAGTAATCAGTAAATCAGTAATTAAGTAAAAAGAGATTAATCAGTAAATTGATAATTAAGAGTCAAGGTAATAGTAATCAGTAAATCAGTAATTAAGTAAAAAGAGATTAATCAGTAAATTGACAATTAAGAGTCAAGGTAATAGTAATCAGTAAATCAGTAATTAAGTAAAAAGAGATTAATCAGTAATTTGATAATTAAGAGTCAAGGTAAGAGATTAATCAGTAAAATCAGTAATTAAAGAGTCAAAGTAAAACAAAATAATCAAAAAAATGGTAATCAAGAGAAATAATCAGTAAAGGAAGTAATCAGTAAAAGGGGCAAAAGTAAAAAAAGTAATCAGTAAAAGTAAAAGAACGAAAGCAAAAGAAGTAATCAGAAAAATGGTAATCAAGAGAAGTAACCCGTAGAAGAAGTAATCAGTAAAATGGAGTGAAAGTAAAAGAAGTAATCAGTAAAATGGTAATTAAGAGCAAGAGTAAAAGAAGTAATCAGTAAATCGGTAAAGAGTAAAAATGGTAAAAAGTATGAGTAATCAGTAAAGAGTAAAATGGTAAAATGGTAATTAAATCCAAAAAGTAAAATGACAAATGGTGATTAAATTCAAAGAATGAAAATAGTAATTAAGTTCAAGAAGGTAAAATAGTAATCAGTAAGGAGGAAAAAGTAAAGAGTAATCAGTAAAAGTAAAAATGGCAAAGAGTAGTAAAAAGTAATCGGGTAATATTAATCAGTAAAAGGTAATCGGTAAGAGTAAAATAGTAATCAGTAAGAGCAAAATGGCAATTAGGAAGGAGTAATCAGTAAAGAGTAAAAGGTGATCAGTAATTCAAAGAGTAAAATGGCAGTCAGTATAAGAAAAAAAAGAGTAAAAGTGGTATTCAATAAAAGAGAGTAAGAAAAGAGTAAATAGTAAAGAGAGTAAGAAAAGAGTAAAAATGATAAAAGTAGTGAAAGTAAAAATGGTAATCAGTAAGAAGAGGATAATTAGTAAAAAAATGGTAGTTAATAAAAAGAAGAGAAGAGTATGTTAGTTAGTAATTTAGTTAGTATAAAAGAGTCAAATGGCATGAATATACTAAAAAATAGAAAACAACCAAATATGGAAACCCATAGTTAAGTCTAGATTAGTCAGTGCCGTCTTTTGACGGGCGTTGTGGGGGTGCTAATCCTTCCCCACACGTACCCGACTCCCGAACTTTTAGAACTCTGGTTAGAAGACCGTTTATTAGGTTTAGTGTTACCTTCGCCAAGCTTAGGTTAACATTAGGCTTAGTAATCTGATAGGTGGCTAATCACACCTAGGTTAAAAAAGATTAGTGGCGACTCCCCGTAGTTAGTTAGTTTCTTTAAGTCGTTCAGCGGTAGGGTTCGGTACCCCCGGACCCGCACGTTGCGACAAGCTCATATAGAATCAACTTTTATTTTTAATAGAATCAAATTCATCCTAAGACTTCCTCTTTAAATTTTACTCACTGTAGAGCATAACTCACATCAATCACTTTATATTGCATTAAAAATTTGGTACTCAACTTTTCCTACTCCTTTACATTACCAAACGATTCCTACTCCTTAACAACACTAAACTACACCAAAATTAAGGCAATTCATATAAAAGCAACTTTTTAACAATTCAAATTTCAAAACGCTCGACGCGCCAGCGCGAGCTAACCCTCTCGTCTTAATTATTAACATCCTTAATTGAACAAAAGAAAAATTCATTTAGTACTAAACTTTATTTTAAACTGCTACCCCAATAAATAAAAATAATTCACATTTGAAACTAAAATTCATTTAAAATACTATCTCGATGAACTAAAATTGATTTGAATATATGATTTTTTTTAAAGGCAATTTATTGATAAAAAGCACAAGTATGTGCAAAAGTTCAAAGTAACAAATATGGCAACAGAACAAGTTACATGATTATATGTGTGATTTAGCCTCGATTACATGCTAATTCCCACTGACTCGAATCCATAGAATCATCATTTTTTATATCTTATCTCTATAAAGAGAAAATCTTTCATCTCTTCCCAAAATAGGATATGTATAACAATCATTTCTATATATGGAAAACAAAGTTTTCACAAAATTATTGAATAAGATAATTTTATTAAAGAGTTTGAATTTTTTTAAAAAAAAAAAATATTTTATAAAATGATCTAAAGACTAAACAAACAAATTATATATGATCACGCTGCAAAATAATAAATATTTGTCTCACAGGTTTCATGAGGGGTGTATTATTATTGACAAAATATATACATGATTGGGTATGGCCTTCTGGATATCATAATTCATATGGATGTATATGGAATAAATAATTAAATAAACAACGATATCTTCGAAGCAACAACTATAATTTGGCATATATATATTTGTATGTGTGTGTGTGCCCATGACAAATCTAAAATTTAAATAAAACAAGTGTGTTATCTTGCACTTGCGCTGCAGGTATTTTTTGTGAAGTGTTTATTTATTTATTTATTTGAATTTGAGTTTATATGTGAAGAAATTGAATCCGAACTTAAAAATATACCCGTTACAACTCTTTAACAAATAAAAGAAGAGGAAAATAATAGAGTAGTTATCTCAATTATCATCAAAAAGTTGATTGAGTATTTAGTAAATTTGATAGGGTGTTAAAAATTATATATAAAAAATATATAATATATATTCTTATTGGAAATCAGACAGAGTCATCTCTAATAATTTTGTTCTTAATTATGAAACGATCAGATTATAATCAAATTATTTCCGTATTATATAAATAAGAATTATTTGACCTATATCCAAAAGAAGAAGATAAGAATTATTTGATGATCTTTATTCTTTATAGCTGTGTTGGTCGGGACTCGGGAGTAAGAAATCAAATACACATTAGCAAAATCCCTCTAGCAGATTCGATCATGATATCACATTGTTGCCATTTTTCATCAATGATTTTATTCCTACTGCTACAATTCTAATCTGACAATTATAATAATGAATCAGCAGGTATTTGATTGAATAAATTCTCCGCTATCTCTTGCGTGTCGAATTCTCCTTCCCTTTCTTCAAACTCCGATTCGTATTTTCCATAGAGAAATCTCTGATCAACAATAGGACGAGATCCATTTTGCATCATATATAAGGGATTCCCCGGTTCGGGCCGAAGAAGCAATGTCACTCGATCATTATCAAACTGGCCGCAATCTTTTTCCGTCCGTGAGGATCCCACCAGAGCGCCTTCTACTTCTAATAGGCCATGAACTAGATCAGAATCATTCTCAATGAACCCATAAGAAGTGATCCCATTTTTTTCATCGGGTCCGGGTAGAGACCAAAGGTCTTGAGCGACCGATCCGATCAGTAAAGCCTAACGAATTTTCACATTGTGTCTATGCGCATTTGAACCTTCCAAACACATTGAATCTATCAAACCTACTCTAAATGTTTATTGTCGTACATAGAGATATACCAAGTTGGGACCATGTAGGGGTGATCATGGGTCGGTTTTCGGGTCAATCGGGTCAGTCGGATCGGTTTCAACCAAAACCGAAATCATAATATATCAACCGACAACCGACCCAACTAAATGGGAAACTGCCAAAACCAAAACCGATTGATTTCGGTTTCGGGTCGGTTTTCGGTTTGAATATATTACACACATATATATATTACATATTAATAATATATATTATATATTAAAATAAAATTTTTACATATATATATATATATTCTTATTTACATTTATATTATTTAATAAAATATTTTATATATTAAAATAAAATAATTTTTGGATATATATAATATATATAATTAAAATTAAAAGAATATAAAATATAACTAAACCCTATGTGCAAAACGACGTCGTTTTGACACTTCGGTTTTCTCGGGTCGGTTTCGGTTTCAATTATCATACCGATAACCGACCCAATAAACCACCAAAACCGACTTCACAAACCGAATCACCCGATAAAACCGACTCAACCGATCCATTTCACCCATTTTCAATCGGGTCAAGTCGATTTTCGGTTTGACCCGATTTTTGATCACCCCTAGGACCATGACATAAATTTGAAAAATCTATGTTTTATTTTGCTTTTTTGCACGTTGTATGCAAATTTTATTTTATTTTTGAGAAAAGTATGCAAAAAAATTGTCAAGCATAAAATTCGCACCTACGTATGGTGGTCTTTACTCTACAAGATGTAATTTGGGGGTGGTGGCTCCTCATTCCTTTTCCCTATTTCATTCTAATGGAATTCTAGCTACTGCCAAATATGCCTAATTATTTCTAGTTTATATTTTGTATACTAGTTTATTTATGTTTTCTGTATAATAATAATTGGTACTGTATATCATCTTCAAATTTTTTTTTTCTCGGTGAAAATCATCTTTAATTAATTAATTAATAGAAGGCAAATTTTATTTCTTCCATCGAGGTGGCATTGCTCTATATATTGGTTAAATTGCTGTTATTTCTGTAATTAATCGAAACAGAATAATTCGACACAATTTCCTATGGTACGTACAACTTCCCCCCTAATAGTAGAATTTTACCACTATACTAATTTCTTCTTTTATTTCGTGATCCGCACGTTACTTATTTTGGCTATATAAGGGAAACGCGAAGCTCTAGGTTTTGCTCACATGCACAGAAAACAAATGGCTTCAACACTGAAATTAGCATTCTTGTTGTTCTCCATCTTCTTCTTCCTATCACCAACCTTCATCACCTCTAAGCCTCACCCACTAGACTCACTCACCCCATCCGAGTTCACCCTGATTCAATCCATCGTGAGCCAGGCTTACCCTAGCTCCAAATACAAGCTAACCTTCCAATACGTAGGCTTAGACGAGCCAGAGAAACCCGTAGTCAAATCATGGCTATCAAAGCCCACCACAAAACCCCCACCTCGCCAAGCTTTGGTCATGCTTCGCCTCAACCAACAAAGCCATGAACTCATCGTAGACTTGTCGAAACGTTCCATCATTTCTGATAAAATCTACGATGGATATGGCTACCCTTTGCTTACTGCAGAGGAGCAAGAAGATGCGGCCGATTTAGCACTTAAACATAGGCCATTTTTGGCGTCAATTAAGAAAAGGGGTCTTAATATATCTGAAGTTGTTTGCTCTCCATTAACAATTGGTTGGTATGGAGAGGAGAAGAGTAAAAGAGAGTTGAAAGTGTCGTGTTACTACTTGGATGGGACGGCTAATATGTATTTGAGACCAATTGAAGAGATAATTATGACTGTTGATCTTGAAAAAATGAAGGTAACTGAATATAATGACAAATCTGTGTCCCCAATGCCTAAGGCTGAGGGAACGGATTATCGACCTTCTAAGCAAACACCGCCTTTCGGTCCACGTCTCAATGCTGCTCCTCCAACACCAACGGGCCAAACACCCTTCAAGATTGATGGAAATGTTGTCAGGTAATACTTTATTGTTTTTGCTTTCATGTTATTAGTACTTCAATTTTGTCCATGGGACTTATTAGGGAGTACTATATAAATTATGAGGTTTTTAATTAGTTCTCTGTTTTTTATCTCGTTGGTAGTTTGATGTTGCTTGGGGTTTCATGTTGGATGGGCGTGTCTTGTACGTTCTTTCTAATTTCATGTTTGGACTTATATTTTGATCCTAACTGTGTTTGGCTGTCAGTTTTCACGTCTTAATAATAAAATGTGTTTCTTGTGCCAAAAAATAAAATAAAATGTGTTTCATTTTGCTATGTCTAAATTGTTATTAAATAAAGTTAATATTGTCCTTTTTTTTCTTTCTTGGTAAGTAAATTTGATCATATATATGATTTACAAAGGGACATTTTGTAACAGTTTCTTTAAGTACTATTTGAAGTTTGAACAGTTGATCATTTGATTGTGTACTTATTTGTCTGTTGTGTGACTTAGCAATCTTTCTATATTTGGTTTTCTCAACATATATATTAAGTATATGTTAATTTGAGTTGACAGATGATAATTTGTACTAAATTTCTATTTGATCATGGTATCAGTTGGGCAAACTGGAAGTTCCACCTAGGATTCGACGCTCGAGTCGGTCCAGTAATCTCATTAGCCTCTATTTACGATCCTGATAAGGCAAAATACAGACAAGTTGTGTATAGATCATTCATCTCCGAGCTGTTCGTCCCATACCAGGACCCAACCGAGGCATGGTACCACCGAACATTTTTTGACTGTGGCGAATTCGGGTTCGGTATCTATGCCGTTTCGTTGGAACCCCTCAACGACTGCCCATCGGGTGCAGTTTTCATCGATGGTTACTACGCAGGCCAAGATGGGAAGCCTGTCAAAATTCCAGATGTAATGTGCATCTTCGAACGACATCCAGGGGATTCAATGTGGCGACATACAGAAGCCGAGCTTCGTGACCAACAGGTGATCAATTAATTAATATATTGATTAATAGTTGTAATTAATTATTGATTCTTTCTAATAATTAATTGATAATGACAGTAATAATTTTGATGTGTGCAGATAAGAGAAGCAAGGCCTGAAGTTAGCCTTGTGGTGAGAATGGTTGCTACTGTGGGCAATTATGATTATATACTTGATTGGGAATTCAAGCCAAGTGGTTCCATCAAATTTGGGGTATATATATTGTTTTTCATGATGACTCTTTATTTTCTTAATACTATATAATTAGATTAGATTAAGGTTGGTAAAACTTCCATGTTGGGATATTATTGGTATGGGGAATTGGAAATCAAATCTAAATTTGATCACCTATCCCGGTTAAAACCATAAAAATCAAGTTCATATGATAATTTCATTAGGGAAAATAGTACACGTTAATTGATTAGATCTAATCATGGGTACAATGGAAGAATGGTTCCGGGGATATGTCATGGGGTATAATTGTCCCGTGGTCCGAT
Source organism: Corchorus capsularis (assembly GCA_001974805.1). NCBI lineage: Eukaryota > Viridiplantae > Streptophyta > Magnoliopsida > Malvales > Malvaceae > Corchorus > Corchorus capsularis. Next base: position 45,448 of record AWWV01013538.1, on the reverse strand, counting down.
CGCCGGTGGTCCCGTACGTGGTCCATCAATATGTGATTAGGGATCTTCCTCGTCCGAGGTCCAACACGACCCATCTTCCATGGATAGATTTTATCATTTTTTCTTCTTCGTCAGGACTTAATATCATTTTTCCCCCTTGAACTTATAGCGTTTGGATGTTTTGATCCTGAATTTCAACTTTGATATTTTGTCCCCTGAACTTCAATTTTGGGATGTACGTTTTGTCCCCTCAGGCTAACGGTACCATAGACTGAGGGGCAAAACGTCCCAAAATTGAAGTTAATGAGACAAAATATCCAAAATTGAAATTCAAGGGGGTAAAACATCTAAACGCTACAAGTTTAAGGGGGAAAATGGTATTTTTTCCCGAGGAATCTAATCTAACATGTTTGACGATATCTTAATCATCTTTTCTTCGTCTTCCTCATTATCAGGTTGGGCTAACAGGAGTTCTTGAAGTGAAAGCTGAGCCATATTCCCACATAGACGAGATTAAAGAGGAAGTCTATGGTACATTAGTAGCAGAAAATACAATTGGAATTCACCATGATCACTTCTAAACTACCATCTCGATCTTGACATTGATGGCGAAGACAATTCCTTCGTCAAGACCAGTTTGGTCACCAGACGAGTCAAAGACAAGAAAATCCCAAGAAAAAGTTATTGGAATGTGGAGCATGAAACAGCAAAGACAGAAGCTGATGCAAGGCTTAAACTAGGGTTAAAAGCAGAAGAATTCCTCGTTGTGAACCCTAATAAGAAAACTAAACCTGGAAATAAAGTTGGGTATCGTTTGATTCCAGGATCAGCAGCAGGGCCACTTCTAGCTGCTGATGATTACCCACAAATCCGAGCAGCTTTCACAAATTATAATGTTTGGGTCACTCCTTATAACAAATCTGAGAAATGGGCTGGCGGCCGATATGTTGATCAGAGTCGAGGAGATGATACTTTACAGGTTTGGAGCAACAGGTAAAGAAATTAATTAATGACCCATTTCTCTGGAAATTATATTTAATAAGAAGCCAATTCTATAATAAACTTTCTAATAATTGGAAAATTTGAATCTTTCTTTACAGGAATAGAGGAATTGAGAACAGGGATATAGTGTTATGGTACACCATGGGATTTCACCATGTGCCTTGCCAGGAAGATTTCCCAATGATGCCGACATTGAGTGGTGGATTTGAGCTGAGACCGACAAATTTCTTTGAATATAGTGCAGTGCTCAAGACCAAAGCTCCTATGCATTTAAATTGGCCTAATTGCACTACTGCATGATCATGCTCTGGTCTTTATCATGTTCTTGGGGACCAATATTTTCAGACAACGCTGGTGTGTTTGTTTATCTCGAAAAGCTGGTGTGTTTGTTTACAAGCATGGGATGTAACAATAAAGTAATGTGATATTCAGAATATCTATGAATCTATCTTTCGTTAATGTTAATAAAATATGATTGGAATATGGATATTTCTAGAGCTTTATAAAATGTTTCAGAATTATCTTTCAAAAAAAAACAAGCTAATACATATATAATTACAAGTAATAAGCAAATAAATACCAATAACATACTGTTGAATAAAACTTAAAAAAAATCAAAAAAAAAATCAAAGAACATGCACCAATCAATTAAGTAAATGGTATATGTATTCCTAAAAATCAATCTCCAAACTCATCTCTCTCATTATTCATCCTCATGGACGAACTGATAATTTAATTTTATATTGGATTTTGAGAGGGCGTGAATGCATGAGGTGTGTGATTTTTAGATGTACAAACACCATCCTTAAGTAAAAATTACTCGGGTGCACATCCATCATGACATGGTTTTCATTCTTGATGAGAACTCCATATTGATGTTGATGAATAAGTGATGTGAAAGTGAAACTTTTTTTATTAAGACGTGTGATTAATATGTGACGTGGCTAAAGATTGCCACAACTTCTTATGAAGTTCTTGGCCTCCAAACACAACTTTCTTAGGAAGTTTTTGGCCATCAAGATGAGCAATCTAGGACATTGATTTAACTTGGTCACCAATTATCAATTTGTGACCCTTGATCTCTACTTGATGAGCAAGCTCATTTGGCCTAAAAACAAGGCTTTGATTGATAGTTTTCATCATCCAACAAATCCTCCAACAACATACAAGTTGTATGTTTTGTCATCCACATTAGTGGTGTCTTTGTTTAGCTTAGGATTTGGGTGTATTTGGGTTTTGAGAATTTTGAACTTCTCTCTTTGTAAATTGTCTTTTCCCTTTAGTGAAATCTTTGCTCCCCTTCACCCGTGGACGTAGGTTTCAAAGCCGAACCACGTAAATTATTTGTGTCTTAATTTTCATGCCACTTACCTTATTATTTCTCATCTCTTATTTGTTACCATTTGCTACTAAAATTATTTTGATGATCCTGGGGCATAACATTAATAGATATGGGAAAAGTATGATTGTCCATATAGAATCTAGATTTAAATTTGTACACCTAACTTTTCTTGCTAAAGGTCAAAAGGATAGGATTAATGATTGATAAAAGACAGAGGCTGTCTCACCATTTATTTCCCCTTTGTTTTGTCATTTTTAAAATTGATGATGATGCCATTCCTCAATTAGTAGCCGAGTTGGAGTTGATAGTGAACGAACACCGTTTTGGTGGTACTGCGAGAGATTAATGCTTTTCATATAGAGCTTTGTGGACAGTGGAATCTTTCCTAAGTGAGGCAAATTAATTGACCCTTTTGAATAGACAAGCAAATTAAAATAGAATTTTCGAGTAGTTGCATCACAAAAATATTATGCCACGTGAATATATGTACCAGTATTCTTTTTGAGCTCGAATATTATATGTATAATATATATATATGTACTATTGGTGCTGAGTTTCGGTTACAGGCGGCTCGAAAGTTTGTAGAACACTAGGAACGGTGTGGTTTGTCGGACTTCGGTGCATCAGGTTGTAAGTATACTTGGAATAAAACAGTCCATGGAAGAGTGGTTTTGAGAGAGAGATTGGATCGTGTACTCATGAATGACCTTGCTCTGGAAGAATTTGCAAACGGTAAAGTGATTAATTTGCCATGCGTCTATTCGGACCACCACCCGATTTTATTTGATTCGGATAGGATTGCTGCTCCACCCAAGGAGAGTAGACCATTTCGTTTCCAGGCTGCCTGGATTACGCATGAAGATTTTGATAATGTTTTTGCCACAGCTTGGAATAGCAGGAATGATGTTGCTATGGCACTAGCTGCCACAAATGAGTCTCTTAAGCAGCAGTGGAATGCTGATGTTTTTGGTAGCATTTTTAAGTGGAAAAAAATAATTCTAGCTCGTTTGTTAGGTATTCAATGTTCTAGTTCGTATGATTATTCTTCCTTTCTTCGATCTCTTGAAAAGGATTTGATACGAGATTACCAGGAGGTCCTCTACCAGGAAGAACTTTTATGGTACCAAAAGTCTCGCAGCCAATGGATACGAGATGCTGACCGTAATACCAGGTTTTACCATCTTTCAACTTTAGTTAAAAGAAATAGAAGCAAGGTTGTGCGGTTACAAATTAAAGGGAATTGGTTAGATGATCCGGTCACTTTAAAACAACATGCTGTGGATTTTTATACAGATTTGTTTGCTAGCAGAGATGTTGTTCCTCTTTCTGATCCTTTATATCGTTGGCAACCCATGATGAATTTGATTGAGCAAGATAGTTTAATTGCCCCTTTTTCTTTGGAGGAAGCTCGGGCTGCTTTATTCTCCATGCATGGTTTGAAAGCACCGGGACCGGATGGTGTTCAACCATTGTTCCTACAACGAGCTTGGGAAGTTGTTCAAGGTAAAGTCTTATCTTTCCTTAATCAAGCTCTTGCAACTGGAGAATTTTCGATTGATTTAGCTAAGGCTCATGTCACGTTAATTCCCAAGAAAGATATCCCGGTTACTATGCTGATTTTAGACCTATCACTCTTCTTAATTCCACTTATAAGATTCTGTCAAAAGCCTTGGTGAACCGTTTGAGACAGCTTTTGCAGAACTTAATTGGTCCCTTTCAGAGTAGCTTTCTGTCGGGTAGAGGCACGAGTGAGAATATTATAATTACTCAGGAAGCTGTTCATTCTCTCATGAAGCGTAAGAGTAGGTTGGGTGGATTAATTTTGAAAATTGATCTTCACAAGGCATATGACAGTGTGAGTTGGGAATTTCTGGAGCAGGTGTTAATTGATTTCAATTTTCCGAGTTTACAACTTATTAAATTGATTATGTTTTGTGTTTCGTCAAATCAACTTTCGGTTATTTGGAATGGTGAGGCGCAACCTTTCTTTTCTGCTAAACGGGGCCTTAAGCAGGGAGACTCGCTCTCTCCTTACCTGTTCATCCTCTGTATGGAAAAATTGTCCTACATGATCCAGGATAGAGTACATAAGAAGTAGTGGAAACCGGTGAAAGTAGCTCGGAGTGGCCCTCCTATTTCTCATCTATTCTTTGCTGACGATCTTATGCTTTTTACTCAGGCTACCCAGAAGCAAGTTGAGGTTGTTATGGAGTGTTTGAATCTGTTTGCTTCAGCTTCGGGGCTTACCATGAATCTTAATAAATCTAAGTTGTTTGTATCTCCTAATGTCGCTCGACAAACTATGAATCTGTTAAGCTTTATTTACGGTGTGCCTTTAACAGATGACCTGGGAATATATCTAGGCGTTCCCATCATTCATAAAAGAGCTTCCAAAGAGCTGTATGCTAGAATTGTTGACAAGGTTCACAGCAAGTTGAGCAGTTGGAAAAAGAATGTGCTCTCACGGGCTGGCAGAAGGACTTTTGTACAATCGGTGATGAATGTTGTGCCTGTATATACAATGCAAACAGCCTTGTTGCCATCTTCCATATGTGACCAGCTTGATCGTTTAGCTCGGAATTTTTTATGGGGTGGGTCAGAGAATTATTCGAATAATCATCTTGTCCATTGGGATCGGGTTTGCTTGCCAAAAAGATATGGAGGTTTGGGCATTCGCAAGACCCGAGAAGCTAACCTGTCACTTTTAGCCAAGATGGGATGGGCTTTAGAAACGGAGAAAAACTCCTTAGCATGCTCGATTCTTAAAGTTAAATACCTAGTTAACGAACCTTTGCGTTCTGTTGCAAGACGTCTAGGGGTTTCTTCAACATGGAGAGGTATTTTGAGTAGCCGCCAATTACTTGCCAAGGGTCATAAGTGGATTGTTGGGATGGGATTTTCAATTAACCTATGGACAGATTGGTGGGTGGGTGATGGCCCTTTAATTGATGTTCTTGATTTTGATTTGGAAGGGGATTTAGCTAGTTGGACTGTCGATAAACTCATAACGATGGATAGGCAATGGGATCTATCAGCTATCCAAGACTTTTTGCCTGAAGATAGACTGAATGAAATCCTTGCTATTCCTATACCGTTTGTGGATGACAGAAATGACCTTTTAGTTTGGAGTGGTGAAACTTCTGGCACTTTTTCAGTTCGTTCTGCTTTTTCTTTGTTGCAAATGGACCATGTAAAGATCCAAAATTTACAAGATAATAGTTGGCTTTGGAAGGTTATGGGAACTGAAAGAATGAAGTTTTTCCTTTGGCTTCTACATGCAGATAAATTGAGCATTAATGTCAATAGGGCTCGGCGGCAATCAGGGGTGGATGTTTCATGCCCACAGTGTTTACAAGATGCTGAGACGACCATCCATCTGTTTCGAGATTGCTCTTTTGCTAAGGAGGTTTGGCAATGCTGGTTTGTGTTGGGTGCTGATCCAACTAATTTCTTTAACACAAATTTGCATATTTGGCTAAAACAAAATTGCTTACGTTCACAACGTAATAGTGATAATGTCTGTTGGTCCATTCAGTTTGTTGCTAATTTATGGTGTCTTTGGAAATGTCGTAATAACAGGGTTTTCAATACGGTAGAGGAATCACCAAGCCATTGCTGGTTTCGAGCTAGGAGATTTGCCAGGAAAATTGCACAAGCTACTGAGAAGCAAGGTGCCACTGCTTTGCTAGTTAACTGTTGGATCAAATGGAAACCTCCACCGTTGGGTAGTTATCTCCTTAACACTGATGGTGCAATTAAACAGGCTTCAGGTAGAGCTTCAGCTGGTGGGTTGATCAGAGACTCATCTAGTTATTGGGTTAGCGGTTTTTCAATGAGTATTGGAAGGACGGATAGTCTTGCAGCAGAGTTATGGGGTTTACGTGCAGGCTTACTTCTTGCCAAATCCCTCAACCTTCAAGATGTCATTGTTGAGCTAGATGCAAAAGTTGTAGTCCAGTTTTTGCAACAAGGTATCTCTTTGACTCATCACAGTTCAACGCTGGTTAACGAGGCTCTTTCTTTAATCAATGAAGGCTGGGTTCGTGAGATCAGACATGTGTTCAGAGAAGGGAATCGCTGTGCTGATTGGTTAGCAAATTTTGGCCAAACTTTGGAGCATGGATCGGTTACTCTGGTTACTCCACCTTTGGAGCTTCTCCCATTATTGGAACAAGACGCTGCTGGCGTTGCTGTTCTAAGAGCTTAGCCGCTTGGTAGCGGCATCTTATGTACCAAATATATATATATATATATATGTACTATTCTAGTTCTAGTCTTTTTTTTTTTTACGAAAAGTTCTAGTCATTTAAAATCATACATAATTACATATATATGTCTTTATATATTTAGATTCCATTTTCAAAGCAAAACATACGTTAATGTCTTACTAAAAGATTATACTTGGTATATATAAATATCTTTTTTGTTACAAACCCCCCAATATCTAATACTTACATTGAATCCTGATTAATTTAATTAGAATCAAGTAATGTAAGCATATGCATATGCATATGAGGGAACTGCCCAAATGAGATAAAGGGATATCACATGACTGTCACTCAATCCAATATACATGTCGAATGTCCATTCATATCATATTTTTATGGCAGTGAAATTTATAATAAAAGAATTAACATATTTTTATGGCAATGAAATTTTATAATAAAAGAATTGTTTTGATAATAAAAAAAAAGTTTTGGAGCACGGTGATTAAGTTATCCCATCCTTACAGCCAGGGCAAGCCGCCAACTTTTTTGAAGATTTACAGATCTATTGAACTTTCATGAGCAAATTTTTTGGACTTACATATAATCAACCAAAAATGTCTGTGGAGGCTCAAACCCGGGTGTCTTCCATCACAACCCACCCTCATTGGACATAAAAGAATTGTTTTGGTATCATTTCTATCATTCCCCTAAGTAAAATTGGACATAAAAGAATTGTTTTGGTATCATTTGTATCATTCCCCTAATTAATTTTTAATTTTAACTTTAGATATAAAGAAACAACCGTTGTACTCAACCTCCTCCTTTCAAAATTTTGTTTCCTCCTCCTACTCCTGACTCTTTTGTCAAGGGGGAGGATGAGCCTGATCCTTTTTACTTTTATTTTAGAATAAAATCCCCAGATCTATTGATCTGTTGGGTTTAGTCAGTTTTTTGAGTTCAGTTCAGTTTTTTTGAGTCAGTTAGTTTGAGTCTGAGTCTGGCTTTTATCCAGTTTTTAGTTTGCAATAGATTGACAATAGTTTGTCTTGTCGAAATGATTTTTCTTTCTGATCAAAGGGTGGGTGCTGATGGTCCTCGAATCAGCCACTTTTTTATCGTTGTTGAAAGCTTTTTCTTGGATTAACCGAGAAGCAAAAGCGATGAAGTGGTGAACATGCGAAAGATTTATGAAGAAGGTTCGAGACTCTGTACAATATCAAGACGACTCATCTGATCAAGGAGCAAGACCTAGATCTAAATCTAAGACAGGAGCATTCTTCTCAATTTATTGTAATTATGAATATTATCTTTGTAATTTCATTTTCATAAAAATAAATTTTGGTTCGTGGGTCAATAGAATCCAGGCCCAACTTCAAAAGGGCTACAGGCATACCAGCTTTTGGGCCTCATATCTTCTGCTGCTTTTGGTCATTACAAAGTGTAAACTTGAACGTTCACAGACTTACTATATATTTGTAGCAACAGATTATTGTTTCCCTGTTGGGAGACTCACCCACCATAACCAGGTGCGCGACGCGGGTTGAATCCGAATTAGTCAAGGCAAAGCCTTAGATACCGGATGGGATACCAAAAAAAAAACAGATTATTGTTTACTGAAATCTGTATTTTCTTCATTGTAAAAATGGTTTCTAAAGTAAATATTTTCAAGGCAAAGCACATTCAACTTGTAAACCTGTTCATTTTACTTAGCAAAATGAGGATAAAAAATTTTATTTGATTTTTTCTAAGAGCAAGGGTGGAACCCAACCTCAATTGTTCCTTCACGCATTTGTGAAACCTTTTTCATTGAAGGTCTTAAAATGGGTTCAGTACTAATGCACCATAACCCCACCAGGCACATTCTTTCAAACCTCTTGAAATCAGCCAAGACATCAGAGTCATAATCTACCACTTTCTCCAGCTTCCCAGACATTAAACAACTTTGAACCCAATCTGAGAGGACAAGATCATCTGCTTCACTCTCTTCCTCAACTCGGCTCAATTCGACGTGCCTTCTTCCACAAATAATCTCTAATAACATTACACCAAAGCTGAACACATCTACTTTGCTTGTGACTGGTGCAAATCTTAGCCATTCAGGAGCCATATATCCCATTGTTCCTCTTATATCAGTGTCTGTTCGAGTTTGATCTCTGTTTAAAAGCTTGGAGATTCCGAAATCCGCTATCTTCGGAGTGTAATCTAGGTCAAGTAGGACATTTTCTGGCTTAATGTCACAGTGAATAATTTGAGTTTCACATTCTTCATGCAAGTAGAGCAAGCCTTCTGCAATTCCAATTGCCATTTCAGCCCTTTGTGACCAATTTGGTCTATTTTCTCCACCAAATATGAACTTTGATAGTGCCCCATTTGCCATAAACTCATAAACTAAAAGATGTTGATCTTTCTCAACACAAAATCCCAACAATTTTACCAAATTCTTGTGATAAGTCCGGCCTATAATCTTGAGTTCTGTCATGAATTCCTTCTGACTTTTTTCAATCTCTTGCTCTAACTTTTTCACAGCAATCTCAATCTCCACATCTTTCAGCCTAAACCGTCCACCATAAACTTTCCCTGATGATCCTCTTCCAAGAGCCTTGCTAAAACCTCCTGTTGCTTCATAAAGTTCTTGGAATGTGAATTCTCGGAATCCAACTCCGATGGCATCAACATCCAAACACGCCCTTCTTTTCATTAGTCTCTGAAAAGTTGAATGATAGTAAAAGGCTGTGGCACCAAGTAGGAAAGCAACTGCAGCAATTACAATAAGACCAATCTTCAAAACAACCCTATAACTAATTTTATTCTTCTTTAGAAAATTTGGCTTGCCTTCATTATTCCTTGGCACCTTGATTATTGCTTTGATTCCTATTGTTGAAGCAGTTTTTCTAGCATTCAACAAAGGATATCTCTTTTTGTAACATGTTGAGTCTTCCAAGGAAGCTGCTATGGTGTAACAATCTTCCATGACAGCCTTCTTGCATCCTTCTAGATCAGTATTCATGATTTTAGACAAGTCCTCAGAGCTGCCTCGGGCCGGAAATTCAGCACCATCAATGACTTGAACTGTAAGATTCTCCATAGATGATTGATCTTTACAAAAGTTTATCAAGGTTTCAGGGTGGCATCCCTTTGAGAGATTTTTGTCATCAATTGGAATAAACCCTGGCAAGCAAGTGCAGCTGCTGGTTTGATTGTCTGAAGAATTGCACAAACTATTTACACCACAAGCTGAATTTATAGAGCATGGTTCATCAAAAACAACAGCAAGGGAGCGCCAGGAAGCATGGAATCTGGCTTGTGAGCAACATAAGTTTGAAAGTGCTATCAAAAACAGAGGAAAAAAGGTTTTAACATGCATTGCAGTTCAGAAATTGTGTGGAAATTAGAATATAAAACTTTTAGAGCTAAATAAAATATGGTGTGTACATGAAAAAGGAATACTGCCACCAAACAGTGAACAAAGCTAGCTTATGTAAGTACTTAGGTTCTTAATTTTAAAACAAGTGAAAAAAAAAATGAAAAATGCTTGAAGAGTTTAGGCATGATAGCAGCCTTATTTGACAGAAACTAAAGCCTAACCAAGGTTTGAATTGACATGCCGTGTAGGGAATCTCTGTCCATAAACGCCAAGTGTTTTTTGTTCCATTTTTGCTTCTTTTTTTCATTTTGTCATTTAGTCCATGGATTCCAAGGCCATATCCAAAATGAGGCAGCGAAATGGCCAAAGCCCCTTGACTGGTTCATGCTTTTGCCTCATTAGTCTAAACTTAAAGTACTAATAGGTTAACGTGTTGATTACTTTCTTTCAATTTAAGGTAAAGAATTGAAAAAATGGTGGAATTTAACTGAACATGCATATGAAGATCAATTGAAAGATTGCTTTACAGGAATCTAGTCAAGGGACGCAAGGAGAGTAGCGAAAAATCATACAATATGGTAAGATATTAATACCAAAACTTCGAATCTAGGCTTTGAATCCTTTTAACTGAAAAGAGAAACAAAATTCAAAACCTACAAACCTACAAATACTTTAGTCAATAAGTATAGGCTTACACCTTTCAAGTATGCTATCATGATTATCTCAATCATCGCTTTCAATATCAGATCAGTAAGACTTCAATGTGCCTAATTAGTGTCAAAATCCATTTCAATCAAGACTTTGAATTTATGTACATATAGTCTTTATCTTATTATAATAATAATAATATCCTTTGAGAGAAGTAAACAAAAATGAAATTTCAAAGAAAGAAGAAGAAACTTCCAGTTTGCCTTGTTGGCTTTTGTTTCTTCATAGCGGATTAGCACTTTCCCACTTAGGATGACTCTGTAGGCAATTGCATTATGGCAGCAAAACCAACATTTCAGACACCACTCAATTTAACTGGTCAAGAGTTCAAAATGAGTTTAATTATTGTTACAACCTCTTTCAGTTGAGAGTTGCAAATTCAAACCAACAAATGATTTGATAGAAAAGGAATGCAGTAGGGATTGATCACATTAAAATTTTGATTCTTGCTTTAATTTTTGCATCAACCAAGTGTTTACATTCAGTATTATTAATGTCATGATAACAGATAGTACAATACAATTCTGAGGCATCATTCTATCCAAAATCATGGTGAAAAAAGAGCTACCGTAGGGCTTAAGGTTCCTAAAACAATGGTGCATCAAGTATGGGAGGAAGGCCTATTTCAGTTGTTCCTTCCAGCATCTGCATAACTGTCTTCATAGAAGGCCGGATAGTTGGGTTAGGACATATGCACCATAATCCCACCATAACCATTCTCTCAAACCTGTTGAAATCACTCAAAACTTCAGAATCATGACTTACAATAACACCTAAATTTTCAGCTCTCACACTATGTAGAACCCAATCTATCAGAATCATCTCATCGCCTGTTGTTTCTCCGCTAACTTGATTCAACTCAATATGCCTTCTGCAAAAGACAATTTCAAGTAACAATACCCCAAAGCTGTAGACATCTACTTTGGTGGTTATAGGTGCATTCTTGAGCCATTCCGGTGCCATATATCCCATTGTTCCCCTCACATTGGTGCTTGTTTTAGTTTGATCCTTCATCATTAGCTTTGCAAGGCCAAAATCAGATATTTTAGCAGTGAAACTGTCATCAAGAAGAACATTCTGTGGCTTTATATCACAGTGAATGATTTGAGCCTCACATTCTTCATGCAAATATAATTAGCCTCTTGCAACTCCAAGCACAATATCAGCTCTTTGATCCCAACTGGGTTTTTCTTCCCCAAACAAGAAATTATACAGTGTGCCATTCTTCATTAGCTCGTAAACCAGAAGCCTATGCTTCTTTTCATTACAAAAGCCCACAAGCCTAACAAGATTCTTATGATGCGTAAGGCCTATCACCCGGACTTCTGTCAAGAATTCCTTCTCACCATGTTCAATGACCTTCTCTAACTGTTTCACAGCAACCTCAACATTTTCATTCTCTGATGTTATAACCCCACTGTAGACAGTACCAAAAGCTCCTTGGCCAAGTCTGTTCTTGAATCCATCTGTAGCTTCACGCAACGCCTGGAATGAAAAAGCCTTCAAATTGATCTCAACAGGCTTAGGATTTGGAGGTGGTTTTAGCCGTATGTAAGGTTGTGTGAATGGATGATAATAGATAACAACTGCTGCAAACAGAACAACTAATACCAAGCACACTATAAGGCCTACTAGAAGAGCAATTGTGGATGGAGATTCCTTTTTATCCTTGTCTGGTGAAGTCGAATTCGTGTTAGGAACTTTGATAAACGCCACTTTGTTATTGGTAGAAGGATTGCTTCTTCTACCATTTAGCAAAGGCATTCTCTTCTTAATACAATCAGGTCCATCCAAAACAGCAGCCATACAGAAACAATCTTCCAAAACTTTGTTCTTGCATTCATTAACATCCATTGATGCAATTCTCTCCAATTCTGCAAATCGATCACTTGGGAAATCAGCATCATCAATCTGATCAATAGTGAAATCAGAAGGTGAAGACTCTGGAGCACAAAAATCCACAGCAACATCGGGATAACATCCCTTTGAGGGGTTGTTTGGATCCCAAGGTAAGTAACCAGGTAGGCATTGACAGTTGACAGTTTTATTATCAACTGAAGTGCAAAAACCAAACACCCCACAAATGTCAAAAGCTGTGCAAGGTTCAGTAATGGCTTCCCATACCATTGTCCATTGGCTGCCATTCTCTTTATGGTAAATCAACTGTTGAAAATTCCCTAGGTCATTAACCGTTGCTCGGTGATAGTAATCTTTTGTTGGTGATGGAACTTGTTGTGAAGTACTCAGGGGTTGTATGATGGATCCATCACTTACAACAGACATTAAAGCTGTAGTCTCATTGAAAACTAGGCTAACATTTTTCCTTCCATTAGTTGCAGTGTTCCAGTAACCAGGATCAGCAAATCTAAATGCAGACATAACAACGTTGCCATCGAGGTCTTGAACCTCTAACATATACCGGCCAGTTGAGTAGTCAACAGTTCCATTAGCATTAGAGTAGAGTTTTTGGCCCATAACAAGATTCTGTCTTGGTAAAATGGTATCCGTGGGAAAATCAAAGCTCTGCCAGATGGTTCTTGAGGAAGAATCCTGCAACAAAAAATTGCCATCATCTTGCATCAAGGCTGAACTGGTGGATGTACCATTGAATATGATTAACTTGGACTTGTTTGAGTGTGTGAGCACGAGTTGGCCATCACGCTTTAGATCAATGGTTGATCCATTTTGAGCTGGATCATCACGGTTTGCTGACCAAACCAGTGTTTTCTCTGGGATCTTATCAAACCAAATTCCTACCAGAAATAGACCTTTGGGAATGAGATAGAACCCAAAAGCAAAATCACCAGAGGCAGACCGCCATGACGAATTAGTACCAGCAGTGATGCTTGAACCTAACTCAATAGTGTTATTATTCATTTGAGCAAAAGAGCCAACTAGGAAGCACAGAAGCAGCAGCAGCAGCATCAGACAAGAATTCTAGTAGCTGCCATAGTAGTTTTGAGAGAAATGAATAGAAGGAAAGACAAGAGAAAAATTACTCATATCAGAAGATAAAAGAAAGGCAAACCACATACCTTTTCAAAATTCATCATTATAATAATGTCATTATGTCAAAGTTTGTTGGCTTGGTTCTTATCAAATCAATCTCAAAGACCAGTATGTGAACCCACATGGCACATAGCATATACTATTTTAATCAATTGTATGATTGTCCTTGACCAACTGATTTTTCCAAGTTCTTTACTAACACGGCTCTCCATACTAACAATGGCATTGGCATCCTACCACTAGAGTCTTTAGGCCACCAAGACAAGAACTGCTGCAGTCAACTGATACAAACAACAAAGTCTGGTCCCTTACTGACTGTTTCTTCATGACCGCCACTGAAAGATGAAAATGTCAAAAGGAAAACTTATTAAAGTATTAAACCAAAGACTATACTGGCAATGAAGTGCACTATGAAAATTTATGACAGTATAGCTTTTGATAATATTGATTAATTGATCAAGTGTGACATTATGAAAATTTACATATCAGTTTATGATGTAATTACTATAAAATCAAAGAAGGAAACAAAGGAAAAACAAAAACAAGAATTGGTTACTAGATATCTTGCACAAAATTTCAGTTATTACCACAAGAGGAATCACCCAGTACAACAATAATAACTCATGCACTTGACCACTTGGCTAATGAACTAGAATTCATTTTACAATTGATGATCATGAAGCAATGGTGGAAGTCCTACTTCAATGGTACCTTCCAGCATCTGTGTAACCTTCTTCATTGAAGGTCTGAGAATTGGATATGGATAAATGCACCATAATCCCACCATGGCCATTTTCTCAAACCTTTTAAAGTCACTCATTACTTCTGGATCATGCCCAATTACTGTCTCAAGCTTCCCAGATTTTATACAACTTATAATCCACTCGGAGAGAATAAGATCATCTGCCTCACTTTCTTCCTCAACCCTGCTGACTTCTATGTGTCTTCTGCCGCATATAATCTCAAGTAACATCACACCAAAACTGAAAACATCTACTTTAGCAGTTATTGGTTCATGCTTTAGCCATTCAGGAGCCAAATATCCCATTGTTCCCCTTACATCAGTATCGGTTCTAGTTTGGTCTTTATTCAAAAGCTTCGAAAGACCAAAATCTGCAATCTTAGCAGTGTAGTTCTCATCAAGTAGCACATTCTGAGGCTTTATGTCACAATGGATGATTTGCGTCTCACATTCTTCATGCAAGTAGAGTAAGCCTCTTGCTACTCCAAGTGCCATTTCAGCTCTTTGAAACCAATTAGGCCTTTCTTCTTCCCCAAAAAGGGATCTTGACAAGGGTCCATTCGTCATTAGCTCATAAACTAAAAGATATTGATTTTTCTCAACACAAAATCCAAGCAGTCTCACTAGATTCCTGTGATGCTTTCGACCAATTATCTTGAGCTCTGTCATGAATTCATTCTCACTTTTCTCTATCTCTTTCTCTAGCTTCTTCACCGCGATCTCAATATGGACACCCTTCAAACTTAGAAGCCCTCTGTATACTTTGGCAGAAGATCCTCGACCAAGGGTTTCACTAAACCCATTTGTTGCTTTGTAAAGCTCCTCAAATGTGAACTCTCTAAAGCCGACTCCAATGGCATCCAGATTCAAATAACTTTTCCTTAGTAATATTCTAAATGCAGGAAGATAGTAAATGGCTGAGGCTCCCAACAAGAAAGCAAGTATGGCAATAACTATAAGGCTAATCTTAAGGAAAAGCCTAATATTAAAATTCTTTTTCTTTTCACCTTTTGGAATACCTGTTGTTAAATTCAGTGGCACCTTGATTATTGCTTTGATGCCGATGCTAGAAGCACTTTTTTTAGCTTTCAACAAAGGCATCCTCTTTTTGTAGCATGTTGAACCCTCCAGGGAAGCAGCCAAGGTGTAGCAATCTGCCATGACAGCAATTGTACAGCCCTCCACATCAACATTTTCTATTTTAGCCAACTCTCCATGATCTTCACTGGGGAAATCAGCATCATCAATTACCTGAACAGTGAAGTTTCTCATAGAAGGATCTAAACAATAGTTTACTGAAATTTCTGGGTGACACCCCAGATCCAGATTGCTTTGATTTAAATGAGTATAACCTGGAATGCAAGAACAGGTTATGGTTTCATTATCCATGGAAGTGCACAAGCCATTCACACCACAAACTGAAGTCGCAAGACACGGGTCTTCAACTGCTCTCCACACCCTTGTCCATCTGCTACCATTTCTTTTATGGTAAACATATTGCTGGAAGTTGCCATTACTATCGATTGTTGCTCGATGAAAGTATTCTTCAACAGGATTTGGGATGTTCCTTGTCAAGGAAAATATGATTTGACCTGTTTCATTGACAAGGTACATGAAAGCAGTCTGATTATTGAATACCAGGCTCACATTTTTTGTTATAGATGCAGTGTCTGTAGTTGCAGTCCACCAATAACCAGGTTCCAAGAAACGACTATTAGAGAGGACCAGATTTCCATCATATTGCATTTGCAACTGGAAATTTCCTGTTGAATAGTTGGCCTTTCCTTTCCCATTTGAATGAAGTGCTTGCTGACTTGATAAAACTTGTCCTGGCAAAAGTGTGTCTGTTGGAGAACTAAAGCTGCTCCAAACGGTTAATGAATTGGCATCTCTCAAAACAAAGTTGCCATCATCTTGCATTAATCCTGAACTTGCAGAAGCTCCTCCACTGTTTATTGATTGCTGCTGACCATTAGAGTATGACAGCAAAAGCTGGCCAGCTGTTAGTTGGATAGTTGATCCTTCTTCTGCTGGAGAGTCTCGGTTAGCAGACCAGATGAGTGTCCTCTCTGGAATTTTATCAAACCAGATTCCAACAAGGTAGAGTCCTCCTGAGATTGAATAGAAGCCGAATGCAAAGTCACCAGAAGGGGACTTCCAGGATGCATTTGTTCCAGCTGTGATGCTAGATCCCAAGGTTATGAATGAGGAATTCTGGCCATGTAAGCCACTGAAATTAACAGAGAATATTAGAAACCAAGGAAGAAATAATTTAATAGACATCAGAAACTTTTTTTGATAAGAACTATTAAAGAACAACTTTAAAGTTTTGACAGATACAATATGCCGATATTATTAGAATTAGAAAATCTCCCCACTGTTATTATGAAGAACAAGAAGGCAATGAACTATTGATAGGTTGAATTTCTCTTAATTATTGACTATACCATAATGATACGACACCAGAAACATTTTTTGTACCAAAGCAAGTGCATTTGAATATGTCAGCTAATATGGCACAAGTACAACCAACAGCAAAAACTTCTGGGACTTTCGTTCACTTTTTGGGTCCTAGACTTTTCCAAACTCTATGGTGCACACCTAAAATTATGCAGCCATGTAAAGGAAAACCAGTTGAGAGTTGCGTCAAGTTTGTAGGATGCTGCTGCAAACATGACGTTTGCTAGAAACATAAGACCAACAAGAACCAAAGTCTGTCATTTGTTTCCCTTAGTTAAAATTGTAGTAGTAAAATTTCTCTGTTAAATTTTTTAGTCAGAGAAGGTAACTGAAATACTAAGAATTAAAAACATCAACAAATGAGTCCAGGAAGCATGAAAAATCTGTCATGTAAGCAGCACAAGTTTGAAACAGCTATCAGAAACAGAGTAAGAAACTGGAAAAAAAATGCATAAAGAGTTTAGACATAATGGCGGTCTTAGACTGAAACTAAAGCCTTTTTCCTAGGTTGAAATTTCATGGCCCCATCAATATATGGCATTTTCATGATTTTAAGGCAATATGGGTCACGGCCTAAAGAAAAGTAAAAATGGTAATCTGGGTCCATTAACAAACACCAAGTTTCCTAGGTAAACACTTTTAGTCAAAAAATCAAGGCTTACCCTGTTCACACATTGGTGTCACGATTATCTCTCACTTAGGGCGTTGTCTCTTCCCGTATGCTGATTAGTATGAACCCAATGTGCCAAATGTCAAATTCCACTTGCTATGAAAACAGAGAAAAAGAAATGCTCTTACTCTTTCTTCGATAAGCAAAAATGGAAATTTGGGGAAGAAAGGAATGGAGCCTACGGAGAGAGAGTCTCAAGGCTGGAAATTTGATTATTTGAGGTTCCAAATTGATGGTTTTTGGTAAGATTAAGCCTTTAAGCTCTTGTACTTTGGGTGTTTATGTTTTATTTTTGGCAAAAATATGTGCTTTTGTTGTGAGCATTTTCGTTCTCCAGATTTTCTTGTGCTTTTTTTTCCATTGATTAGTGTGGCATACTGGCATTTGAATATTTTGTGAGCTGTGGATTTTTGAAGTTCGATAAAAATGGGTTTTGTCTGTTACGAATAGCAAATTTTAGGCCGCCGGATCTCTGCCGCCAGGCCACCTTTTTGGCCAGTTCTTGAGCTGTTTTTGTAGTGCAAAGTCTGAGGTTTTCATTGGTTTAAATGGTTTTGTCATACATGTTTTGTGCTATGAGAACTGAAGGTCTAAACTGAGTTCAATGAAACTTAAAATCTGAAAAAAAAACCCAGAACTCTGAATTTTCAGTGATGCTTATCAATTTATGGACCTTCTAAAATTGTGCTTTTGGTCATCTTTGATTCTGAAATAAACTTTGGTTATGAAGTATGATATATGAACTTTGATTTGGTATAAATTACACCCTTGAATTCCATCTAGATCATAAGATATATGTGCTCAAAGTAAGCCAAATAGTCATGCCTTTGTGAAATTTCATATTTTTGATAAAATTCGTTTCTAGTTATTTTGAAGTTGATTTTGAGCAAATTCTTGCTCTTTATTGCTATAAACATAAAAACCTTTGATTATGACTTTAGTTGAATTTTCACTTGATTAAATATAGTTTTGGTATATTACTTCTGGGTTGACATATTTTTGAAATTATTCATTTCTTTGAGAAGAATTTTACAAATTGCATGTTAGCTAAATCAAATAGCTTCTTATTCTTGATTTTCAGGCTCTAACCTATAATTTTTTATCAACTTATGTATATTTTCGTGGTTGTGTAGATTATGAAAGAAAATTTGGGGAGAAAAGGATGGAGCCTATGGAGAGAGAGTCAAGGCTGGAAATTTGATCATTTGAGGTTCCAAAATGATGGTTTTTGGTAAGATTAAGCCTTAAGCTCTTCTATTTTGGTGTTTTATGTTTCTATTTTTTGCAAAAATATGTGCTTTTGTTGTAAGCATTTTTCATTCTCCAATTTTTCGTGTGACTTTTCGGTAGCATGATTGGTACCTATGGAAAGGTCTCTGCAAGAGCTTTCCATTGATTAGTGTGGCATTTGAAGTCATGGACTTTTGAAGTTTGATAAAAATGGGTTTTGTCTGTTACGAATGGCAAATTTTAGCCTGCTGGATCTCTGCCATCAGGCCACCCTTTTGGCCGGTTCTTGTGTCCTTTTTGTAGTGCAAAGCCTGAAGTTTCCATTGGTTTAAATTGTCGTACCTGTTTTGTGCTATGAGAACCAAGGCTCTAAAGTGAGTTGAATCAAACTTAAAATCTGAAAACCCAGAACTCTGAAAATTTCTGTGATGATTATCAATTTATGGACCTTCTAAAATTCTGCTTTTGGTCATCTTTGATTCTGAAATAAACTTTAGTTATGAAGTATGATATATGAAATTTGATTCGGTATAAATTACACTCTTGAATTCCATCTAGATCATAAGATATATGTGCTCAAAGTAAGCCAAATGGTCATGCCTTTGTGAAATTTTTATATTTTTGATAAAGTTCATTTCTAGTTATTTTGAAGTTGCTTTTGAGCAAATTCTTGCTCTACATTGTTAAAAACATAAAAATCTTTGATTATATGACTTAAGTTGAATTTTCACACGATTAAATATATTTTTGGTTAATCTGGGTTGACATATTTTTGAAAGCACTCATTTCTCTAAGAACTTTACAAATTGCATGTTAGCTAAATCAAATATAGCTTCTTATTAATGTTTTTCAGGCCCTAACTTTTTTTTTTCAATTAATGGATATTTTCATAACTTACAAAATTATGAAAGAAAATAGTTTTGGTTATGAAAAATAATTTGAAATTAGTTTTGATTAGGATGAGATTGCCACACCATAACTGTCTTAGAATGTTCACCGGAAAGTCATTAAGCATTATGGTAAATTGGTAGCTTATTTTCTAATTTTGAGAATTTTGGTTTTTCAGGCTACAAAAGGATTTTGTAAAGCTTTGTTGATTGATTTTGGATTATGCACATAAGGTAAGTGACTTATCCTCTTTGTTTTTTCACTCCTTGAAGTAAGCTTATATGTGATTTTGGATTTTGAATATTAAGTATGATAGTTTGACCCTCAGTTTTGTTAAATCAGCTTAAACATGCAAAAGTATAATATGATAATGATATTTCTGCTTTGGATTTGTAACTTGATATATCTAATATAGGATTCCGTAATTTGGTTTCGGTAAGATATGTGCCTAGATGTTTGAAATCTAATATATGATTTTCTGATTCGGGTTTGGTAAGATTTGTGCCTGGATGTGGCTGTGTATGATTTGAATTAGTTAGTAATATATATTCCTTGGAGATTCATTGGTTGTGATTGAATTTTATTGGATTTGAAATTTTTGTCTTGGTAAGATTTTGGTTGCCTTGCATGCTTGTGGGACTTGTCTAAGTATGAGACATGCTACATTCTAAATCCTTGATTTTTGGGGCTTGACACTATACATATAGAAACTTTAATAGAGAGGAGAAGAAGGAAAAATTCAGCCACCTTGTCTACTTTTTGTAGTTTTTAGGAGGATTAGTTCTTTCCTGCTTAGGATTAGTCTCTAGGAAATTACATTACGAGAGCAAAAACACCAAACAACCACTCAACTTAACTGGTTAAGCTCATAATATGTAGGATGTTAGAGTTCAGAAATGAGTTCTATCATTGTTAACAGCCGCTTTAAGTTAACAGATGCTAATATCAACCAAAACTGATAATATAGAAATAGAACTCAGTAGGGATTGAAGCTGTTAATCTTAAAATTTAATTCTTGATTTAATAATGCATCAACTAAATGTTAAATTCCACAGTATTAATGTCATAAAAATAGATACAACACTTATTATGCAGTATTCTATCCAATATCATGGTGCAAAAAAAGCTAGTCTAGGGCTTAAGGTTCCTAGAATGGTGCATCAAGTAAGGGAGGAACACCGACTTCAGTTGTTCCTTCCATCATCTGCATAACTGTCTTCATAGATGGCCGGAGAGTTGGGTTAGGACATATGCACCATAATCCAACCATAACCATTCTTTCAAACCTATTAAAATCACTCAAAACTTCATAATCATGACTCACAATGCCACTTAAATTTTCAACTCTCACACTATGTAGAACCCAATCTATCAGAATCATCTCATCGCCTGTTATTTCTCCCTCAACTTGATTCAACTCAATATGCCTTCTGCAAAAGACAATTTCAAGCAACAAGACCCCAAAGCTGTAGACATCTACTTTGGTGGTTATAGGTGCATTCTTGAGCCATTCTGGTGCCATGTATCCCATCGTTCCCCTAACGTTGGTGCTTGTTTTTGTCTGATCCTTCATCATTAACTTCGCAAGGCCAAAATCAGCTATTTTGGCAGTAAAACTGTCATCAAGAAGAACATTCTGTGGTTTTATATCACAGTGAATGATTTGAGTCTCACATTCTTCATGCAAATATAATAAGCCTCTTGCAATTCCAAACACAGTATCAGCTCTTTGATCCCAACTGGGTTTTACTTCCCCAAACAGAAAACTGTACAATGTGCCATTCTTCATTAGCTCATAAACCAGAAGCCGATGGTTCTTTTCATTACAAAAGCCCACCAGCCGAACAAGATTCTTATGATGCGTAAGGCCTATCACGCGGACTTCAGTCAAAAATTCCTTCTCACCTTGTTCAATGACCTTCTCTAGCTGCTTCACAGCAACCTCAATATTTTCATCTTCTGACGTTATAACCCCACTGTAGACAGTACCAAAAGCTCCTTGGCCAAGTCTGTTCTTGAATCCATTTGTAGCTTCATGCAACTCCTGAAATGAAAAAGCCTTCAAACTGATCTCAACAGGCTCAGGATTTGGAGGTGGTTTTAGCCGTATGTAAGGTTGTGTGAATGGATGATTATAGATAAGAATTGCTGCAAACAGAACAACTAATACCAAGCACAATATAAGGCCTACTAGAAGAGAAACTGTGGATGGAAAATCCTTTTTATCTTTGCCTGGTGAAGTTGTATTCGTGTTAGGAACTTTGATAAACGCCACTTTGTTATTGGTAGAAGGATCGCTTTTTCTACCATTTAGCAAAGGCATTCTCATCTTGATACAAGTAGTTCCATTCAAAACTGCAGCCACACAGAAACAATCTTCCATCACTTTGTTCTTGCACTCATTTACATCCGTTGGTTCAATTCTCTCCAATTCTGCCCATCCACCACTTGGGAAATCAGCACCATCAATCTGATTTATAGTGAAATCAGAAGCTGATGACTCTGGAGCACAAAAATCCACAGTAACATCAGGGAAACATCCTTTGGAGGGATTGTTTGGATCCCTTGGTGAATAACCAGGTAGACATTCGCACTTGACCATATTATTATCGGGTGAAGTGCAAAATCCAAACACCCCACAAACATTATTAACTATACAAGGTTCTTTGATGGCTTCCCAGACCACTGTCCATTGGCTACCACTTTCTTTATGGTAGATCAACTGTTGAAAATTCCCAAGGTCATTAACCATTGCTCGGTGGTAGTAATCTCTTGTTGGTGATAGAATTTGTGAATCATTGTAGGTCCATATTATGGATCCATCACTTACAGTAGACATTAAAGTTGTGCTCTCATTGAAAACTAGGCTCACGTTTTTCCTTCCACTGGTTATAGTGTTCCAGTAACCTTCATCGGCAAATCTGAATGCTGATAGAACAATATTGCCATCCAGTTGAACCTCTAACCTATACCGGCCAGTCGAGTAGTCAACAGTTCCATCAGCATTGGAGTAGAGTTTTTGACCCATAACAAGACTCTGTCCTAATAAAATCGTGTCTGTAGGAAAATCAAAGCTCTCCCATATGACTCTTGAGGAAGAATCCCGCAAGATAAAATTTCCATTATCTTGCATCAAAGCTGAACTGGTGGATGTACCATTGAATATAGTTACCTTGGTGCTGTTTGAGTGTGTGAGCACAAGCTGGCCATCAAGTGTTAGATCAATGGTTGATCCATTTTGAGCTGGATCATCACGGTTTGCTGACCAAACTAGTGTTTTCTTTGGGATCTTATCGAACCAAATACCTACAAGGTATAGGCCTCTGGAAGTGAGATAGAACCCAAAAGCAAAATCTGCAGAAGCAGACCGCCATGAAGAATTAGAACCAGCAGTGATGCTTGAACCCAACTCAATAGTATTATTAGTTGTTTGAGCTGAAGAGCCAATTAGGAAGCACAAGAGCAGCAGAATCCAGGCAAAAATTCTAGTACCTGCCATTGTAGCTTTGAGAGAAAATGAATAGAACCGAAAAACCAGAGAAAAGCTGTTTATTTCAGAAGATAGATGAAAAACAAACCACTTACATTTTGAAAATTCATCATAATTATGTCCTTATGTTAAAGTTGTTGAATTAGTCTTAGTGCTGGTCAAATTAATCTCCATGGATTTTTAAAGGATCTAGAGTCTAGACAATAATGAGAGTTCGGGATTACGTGAAGGAACTTAGTTCATTGATGCTAGACGTGCTAACATTTTGAAAATTCATCATAATAATTTTTAATGTCAAAGTTGCTGGCTTACCAACTTAATTTCTTTTATTCAACTCTTTTAATGAAGGAATTGAAACATTCAACCCTTCTCTCTCTTCTTCATCTGGTATATGTCAACTTCTTCCTTCTTAGCTGTCTATATACATTTTGAGAATTCATTAATAATATTGTTTTTGGAAACGAGCTTCTAGAACTAGACAAAATTCTAATCTTCCAGTTTATCAGAGTTACCATGCTATCACGGCTCTCCATGCTAACGATGACTTTCAAGTAGTTAGCATTAAAATGTATATATAGTGTTTACCAACCTAATTTTTCCAAGTCTTTAGTCCACCAAAAGAAAGAGATGCTGCTATCAGCTTGCAAGTTTTGTAACTTTGTCCCTTAATATTTTTGCCAGATCCTTACTATGTATTGGCAATGAAGAAACGATTTGATGTATTCATATTGCTGAATCATATATATGTCATTCACCTTCTTGAAAAAATAGATGACTCAGATTCATAAATGCACAAGGATTCTGGGGAAGTAAAGCTTTTGATATTATTTGAGAACTGCTGGGTGCATTTTAATTAGTTGATCAAGACATTATCAAAAATCACTTAGGAGTTTGTAATGTAATTACTATAATATCAATGAAGAAAAGAGGGGGGCGAAAAACTTTCGACTGTCTCAAGTGCATTATGAAGAATATGAATCTCATTTTTACTAGATACTAGATATGTATATTGTCTCACTCGTTACAACATTTTAAATCTTACAATTGATGATCATGAAGCAATGGTGGAACTCCTACTTCCATGGCTCCTTCCAGCATCTGTGTAACCTTCTTCATTGAAGGTCTAAGAATAGGATCTGGATAAATGCACCATAATCCTACCATGGCCATTCTCTGAAACCTTTTAAAGTCACTCAATACTTCTGGATCATGCCCGACTACTGTCCCAAGCTTTCCAGATTTTATACAACTTATAATCCAGTCTGAGAGAACAAGGTCATCCATCTCACTCTCTTCCTCAACCCTGCTGTCTTCTATGTGCCTTCGGCAACATATGATCTCAAGTAGCATTACACCGAAACTGAAAACATCTACTTTAGCATTTACCGGTGCATGCTTTAGCCATTCAGGTGCCAAGTATCCCATTGTTCCCCTCACTTTGGTGTCAGTTCTAGTTTGGTCCTTGTTCAACAGCTTTGAAAGCCCGAAATCCGCAATCTTAGCAGTGTAATTTTCGTCAAGTAGAACATTCTGAGGCTTTATGTCACAATGGATGATTTGTGTCTCACATTCTTCATGCAAGTAGAGTAAGCCTCTTGCTATTCCAAGTGCCATTTCAGCTCTTTGAAACCAATTAGGCCTTTCTTCTTCACCAAATAGAGATCTTGACAAGGGCCCCTTTGCCATCAGCTCATAAACTAAAAGCTGTTGATTTTTCTCAATGCAGAATCCCAGCAGTCTCACCAGATTCCTGTGATGCGTCCGGCCAATTATCTTGAGCTCTGTCATGAATTCATTCTTACTTTTCTCTATCTCTTTCTCCAGCTTCTTTACCGCAATCTCAATTTGGACACCCTGTAAATTTAGAAGTCCCCTGTAAACTTTGGCAGAAGATCCTCGACCAAGGGTTTTACTGAACCCATTTGTTGCTTCAAACAGCTCCTGAAATGTGAATTGTCTAAAGCCAACTCCTACAGCATCCAGATTTAAATAACTTTTCCTTCTAATCAATCTTCTAAATGCAGGAAGATAGTAGATGGCAGAGGCTCCCAACAAGAAGGCAAGTGTGACACTAAGTATAAGGCTAATCTTCAGAAAAAGCCTAAAGTTGAAATTCTTTTTCTTTTCACCTTGTGGGATGCCTGGAGTTGTTAAATTCATTGGGACCTTGATTAGTGCTTTAATTCCGATGCTGGATGCACTTTTTCTAGCTTTCAACAAAGGCATCCTCTTTTTGTAGCATGTTGAACCCTCCAGGGAAGCCGCCAAGGTGTAGCAATCTTCCATGACAGCAATTTTGCAGCCCTCCAGATCAACATTTTCTATTATAGACAACTCCGCTTGCTCTTCACAAGGGAAATCAGCATCATCAATTACCTCCACAGTAAAGTCTTTCATGGAAGGATCTTTACAATAGTTTACTGGAATTACCGGGTGGCACCCCAAAACTGGATCGCTTGGATCTAAATGAGTATAACCTGGAATGCAGGAACAGGTCAGGGTTTCATTATCCATGGAAGTGCACATGCCATTCAATCCACAGACAGAAGTCACATTACATGGTTCTTCAACTGCTCTCCACACCCTTGTCCATGCGGTACCATTTCTTCTATGGTAAACATATTGCTGAAAGTTGCCATTATCATCAATTGTTGCTCGATGATAGTAGTCTTCAACAGGGTTTGGGATGTTTCTTGTTAAAGGAAGAATGATATGACCTGTTGCATTGGCAAGGTACATCAAAGCAGTCTGGTTATTAAATACCAGTCTAACATTTTGATTATCTGCTTTAGCATTGTCTGTCAACCAGTACTGAGGTTCCACGAAACGAATGTTAAGGAGGCTCAGCAGACCATCACCTTGCATTTGCAACCTGAAATTTCCTGTTGAATAGTCAGCCGTTCCTTTCGCGTTTGAAAGGAGTGTTCGCCCATTTGATAAATCTTGTCCTGGCAAAAGTGTGTCTGTTGGGGAATCATAGCTTCTCCAAACAGGTAATGAATTGGCATCCATCAAGACAAAATTGCCATCATCTTGCATTAAGCCTGAATTTCCAGGTTCGTCTCCGCTGTATATTGGTTGCTGAGTACCATTAGAGTATGACAGCAAAAGCTGGCCTTCTTTTATTTGAATGGTTGATCCTGCTTCTGCTGGAGAGTCTCGGTTAGCAGACCAGACGAGTGTCCTCCCTGTCTCTGGGATTTTATCAAACCATATTCCAACAAGGTAGCCTCCCCCCGGGGTTTGATAGAAACCGAATGCAAAGTCCCCAGAAGGGGACTTCCAGGATTCATTTGTTCCAGCAGTGATGATTACCGGATTCTGGGCATGCAAGACACAGAAATTGATAGAAAATATTAGAAACCAAGGAAGAACTATTTTAGCAGACATCACAGAGTTTTTACAAGAACTATCAGAGGAACTTTAAAGGTTTCTTCACATTTACAGTTTGCATATGTAATATTAGAAAGTCTTCCCACTGCCATTGTGAAGAACTTAAGGCAATCAATTATGGACTTGTTGAATTTCTACAAGTCCATATGACCATGTCAACTAAAATAAAAAGTAACAGCAAAAACTTGGGGGATTTTCTGTCACTTTTTGGTCCCTAGACTTTTCTAAATTATATGCACATCTAAAATTATTCATTATGCCAGTAAGGCTTGTAGAAAAGAAAAGAACTGTTGAAAGAGTTTTTGTCAAATATGATATTTGCTTCTTATAAGGATCCAGTTACACAAGAGCAACCAGATTAAAGTCAAACTCCCTAGTTTCCCTTAATTTAATTTAAATAAATTATAAAAAAATCTCTGTTGATTTTCTTAGTCAGAGAAGGTAGCCTAAGCCCTAAAGTCTAAAAATTATAAAAATAAAAAGGATGATTATATGATACACCGGCGGTGTAAATTTTGGACTCCACAAGCGGGTTGTGGAGTTGACACATGTCCATTTTTTGAATTATTTAAGTTTTAAATATTTCAATCTAGTCCCTAAGGGACACATGTCACCCTTCAAGACCCGCTTGTGTAGTCTGCTATACTCCACTAACGGTGTATTGTATAATTTGCCAAATAAAAAATATAAGGATAATTAAAAAGAGAGAGAGAGAGAGAAATAACTAACAACATAAATAAATCAGAAACTACAATCCAACAACAGAAGTAGAAAAAACTGGTGGTGCTAAGAATATTGACAAAAACACACAACCAAAACATAAGGAATTTGGTAACTACTACTACTATACAAGTTACAAAAAGAAATGTCTAAAATAATGTCTTCCTTCCAGCTAACTCTAGCTACCTGCTCCTGTTTAGCAGAAGAATTGTAGTTGCAGACTTGCAGCATTCCAACTTAATTTGCATGACTAGTCGTCGAATGCAACTGATCAAGTAAGAACTACCCTTCAAAAAGATTATACTTCAAATACAAATCAACACCAAGTAATTCCCATGAGGACTAACAGACAACAAATAATTAGCTGAACATGATCATAAGGCTTAATTTAAGAATTTGAGACATAACTTAAACTTTTATTAATTTGTTTGTAACTTGTAAAAGAATAAAAGTACATCAGATGAACAAACGCTGTAGTGCTTGTTTCATATATGTTTGTAAAGGATATGCCCCCAATAATAAGCCATGTTAATTGATCATGGAGGTATAAAAGAATTATACTGTAATCAAGACCAAGTTACTTTTCATGTTTTGCTCTAAATTATATTATATAGTTACATTAATTATAATGTTACAGAACATAAAAGTTTCATGTTAAAGCAATGGATTGCTTTCGAAAAAGTTTGCCGGCCGGAGCTCAAATCCACCATGGAAAGAAGGCATCACTGGGAAATCTTCTTGATATGGAATGTGATGGAAACCAACAGTGTACCATACAACTATATCTTTGTTTTCAATCATTCTGTTCCTGCAACAACATATAAAAAACCATAACATTTGAGAAATGCCATTTTTTTTAGTGTAAACCATAAATATCCGTTTCCGTTTTAATAATCTATGACTAAACACATGTTTGAGAATTGCTATGTTGCAAAACATGTTTCAGACATTGTAAGAGAGAAAGATTTATGAAGAAAAACATTGTGACAAATTTAAAAACTCAAAAAGGGAAATTCCACACAGCCCCGTGAAATTGACCCGAATTTTGTTCCCCATGACATGTCATGGCTAGTCATCCCATGTTATATAACAAAACTCCAATCAAATAGTGGTGTGATCAGTCCGCTGGACCAACCGTTTAAGAACACGTCATGGGGATCAAATTTGGGGACAATTTTTCGGACTATATAGCAAAACTCATTTAAAAATCTGTTACCTCTGGCTCCAGACGGCTAAGCCATCATCTCCATGGCTTCTATCAGCATAAAAGCCACCAGCCCACCTCTCTGACTTATTATAGGCAGTCACCCAAACTTGGTATTTCGTATAAGCCGCTCTAATTTGAGGATAATCATCATCAGCCAATAGAGAAGTCGTCGGCTGTCCAGGTAATAGCCGGTAACCCACTTGATTCCCAAGCTTTGTTTTCTTATTCGGATTCACAATCAACAACTCAGCCGGCTCCAAGCCGAGCCGGATTCGAGCATCTGCTTCCGTTTTGGCGGTCTCTCTAACGATCTTCCAGTAACTTTTCCTTGGAGAAGCCTTAAAGTCTTTGACTCTTTCCGTTTGTAGTTTGGTTTTGACAAAGGAGTTGCTGTTACCGTCAACGTCGAGATCCAGGTAATATGTTAGGTAATGGTCGTGATTAACGGCGACGGTGTTCTCCGCTACTAACGTGCCGTAAACATTTGCCGTTATCTGGTCCTTATTTGTGTAAGAAGTGCCTTTCATCAACAATATTCCTGTTAAATCCACCTGAAGCAAAATCCAAGCACATATGTAACCATACCCAAAATTACAACATTTTAACTTATTATAAAATTTTTACCATCAAATGATCTCATATGGTAGCACAAATTTGATAATAACAAAATTCTAAATCA
The DNA here is from genome assembly GCA_001974805.1 of Corchorus capsularis. Classification (NCBI taxonomy): domain Eukaryota; kingdom Viridiplantae; phylum Streptophyta; class Magnoliopsida; order Malvales; family Malvaceae; genus Corchorus; species Corchorus capsularis. The sequence goes on along the minus strand of AWWV01013538.1, from coordinate 16,357 downwards.
TGCATTAATTACAAGTAACAAATTAGAGTGTTTAAGTGGTGTGATGCTTATAAGCAGCTTATTTAGTTTTTCCTTTTTAACTATAAATGGATTGTGTGATAAGATAGATTGGTTTACTTGTCAAGGAAATTAGGGGAAAATTGCTTTTTTTTAGTAGAGGGTTTCCTTACAGTAGCTTTAAGCAGCTTTTACTCAGCACCATTTAAACAAAGGTGTCAGCCAGCTTTAATAAGTCGCAATCATGTTAAACCCTTAAAAGAAGCTTTAAAATTGCAATTTGCAATATACCCCTTAAGATCATGATTCTTTTTTTGGTAAAACCTTAATATCATGATTCATGAGCATTTAAAAGGGTGTTAAAAGTTCTAAATCATGCATTAATTTAATGTAAAGGTTGAATCTTACCCCAACTTTAATAGAGCCACTTTTCTTGAATTCCCAGTCAAGAACGTAATCATAATTTCCGACGGTAGCCACCATTCTGACCACTAAACTTTTTTCCGGTTGCCCACTCCTTATCTACCAAAAAAATGGCAGGTCAAAGTCAAACCACAAAATTAACCCCAAAATGAGAAAAAATCCATTTCTATTCTAAACCAGTTAGACTACCTTACCACTTTTCCAGGAACATTGATTTCAGCATGTCTCCAAGCAATGTCGCCAGAATTCCTTTCGAAAATGCAAATTGCCCTTTGCATTTTCAGTGGCTGCCCGTCGGCGCCTGCCCAATGCCCGTCTAAATACACAGCATTTCCCGGACAGTCAATCAACGGCTGGAGACTGCTGGCTGATTGCCCGAACCCGAATTCACCAATATCCATAAATGTCCGGAAATACCATTCGTTTTCAGGATCCATGTACGGAACAAAAGTTTCAGACACATGACCTTTATATAAAACCTGTCTGGATTTCGTCGTTTTAGCATCGAAAATGGAAGCCGTTGATATAACAATTCCAGCTCGAACATCAAACCCGACATGGAAATTCCAGTTTTCCCAGTTGACATTGTTGCCGTCGAGTTTGAACCCATTTTCTGTCACGTTATTGAAGATGACGGAATCTGGGTTCGTGTTCGATCGAAAATCCGTTCCTTCAGCTTTAGGAACGGGAACTCGGAATCTGTCAATGTACATTGTGATTTCCATTAAATCGACATCGACAAAAATACTGATCCCTTCAATGGGTCGGGCGTAGACATTAACGGCGCCGCCGCCTCTGTAATAACAGGTAACTCTGAGAGCTCTTCTTGTAACTTCTTCCCCATACCAACCGACAGTGAGTGGAACACAAGAAACTTCCGATAAATTCAAACCCCGTTTCAGAATCGAACTCTTGAACTTTGGGTATTGGAAAGGCAATTGACTTGCCTGTAAAATGTCGTTGAAAGTGAGTGGCGGGAAACCATGGCCGGTATAAACATGGCTGGATTTGATTGAACCAGAAGTCAGGTCAACCACAAGTTCCCACGTGTCACCTCCCGCTCGGACAACAACCTTGGCTTGTCGTGGAAGAGCATGCGTTTGCTTGTCGGAATCTAGCAGCCATTTAAGAACATCGTTTTTATCTGGTTCTTCGAGATCTACGAAGTGATATGTGAGGTTAGGGAGAGAGGCGAGCTTGGACTTGTCAACGATGAGTTTCACCTGGTTGATTTCAGATGGGGTAAGGGGATCTAAGGGATGAAAAAGGCTAAGACATAAGCAACATTGTAGCAGGAAAGCTAGAAGCAATAATGGAATTATAGTCATGGATTCTAAATTTTTGTTTGTCTCCTCCAAAACAAAAAAAAGAAGAAATTGACCAAACCTGTCAAGCTTTAATTAAGCCAACTCACTATTGGAATATATATAAGAAACTTTAATGTAGTAATTTAATGTGTAGACCATGACTTCCCTTTGCATGATGGCTACGTATTATTATATAATAATAATAAGATTAATTGAAGGTTAGATTGCTATTTTTTAATGTTGTACCGATTAAAATACAAGTAATGTATAGAATAGAATATTCATGCTTGTTGGTCTAAGTGAGAGAGTTCAATACTTTAATATCCATTAAATAAAGATTTGAGTTTGAGTCTTTTGAACAAATAAACAAATATGGGATGAGAAAACAGTTGCTCATTTTGATATAACCTTCCATTATACGATAATTATATCGGAATCTAATTAGTCTGGAGTCAATTTGCGCCATACTTCATATGTGGAGAAACTCTCTCAGCATCGTCATTCACAGGATTTGAAATTAAAACCTTGTTTAAAAGGTATTGAGCTCCTTCTACTCAACTCAACAAATGTCGGTACAATTGTCGCTCATTTGAGTTGAAGTCTAATGCAAATTACTCCCTCCCATTCAAAATAAGTGCAACATTTCAATATTTGCAGTCATTCATATTAAGTGCAACATTTATAAATCCAATGTAATTTGTAATATTTTTTCATATATATCCCTACTTGTTTTGGTTAGGTAGTTGAATCTTTAATTATCTTGGAAAGTTTGGAAGGGGGAGAAGAATTTTTTGAAGGGTAAGAATGTCATTTTAAGTGATTTTTTACTAAATTTAAAACTAATTAATCATTGTCTTGCTTTGTGTAATATCCCTAGTGTTGCAGTTATTTTAAATGGGTGGGAGTAATTTCATATTAATCAAGATATAACGTGACCATCATCATGTAGTAAATTTGTATCTTCATTTCTAAGCGGACATTGTACATTGACGAAATTGGTTTCAAGGGCCCTTTACGTGAAGTACGAGCAAGAATAATTGACTTGCTTTGCTTTGCTTTTAGTTATGAAAAGAAGGGGAAAACCAAAAAAAAACCGGCATGATGCAACTTTAAGCCTTTAACATGCTCCCTCCCTCTTTATGAATTTATAACTTGGGGAATGATAAAACGTGCTCTATATAAAGTTTTTTTCTTTATGTTTTTTTGGCCGGATGCTCTCTATATATATAAAGTTCCTAAATATGTTGGCCTCGGATAATACCGGCCTAGTTGTCAATAAAAAAAGTCATATTTTATTTTTATATAGGCTAAAATCTCAATTAGGGTCCTGAATTTTGTCAAAATGGTTAAATAAGTGCCCAAACTATGAAAAGGTCAAATTAGTGCCTGAACTTTTCGATTTGGGTCAATTCAGTCCAAAATTTTTTGGATTATTTACATTTAACATACTTATAATCTAACATTTTGGACTGAATTGCCCCAAATCGAAAAGTTCAGGCACTAATTTGACATTTTCATAGTTTTGGCACTTATTTGACTCTTTTGGCAAAATTTAGGACCCTAATTGAGATTTTAGCCTTTTATATATAATTAGAAGTTTAGCAATTAGACTTTAGGAAAAGAGAATATCGGTACTTACATTTTTTTTTTTCCTTTCCTTGTGAGCTTCTATTTTCCTTCCTTACCTTCTTGGCTTCTCCTTTCCTTTCTTTCAAGTCTCACTATAAAAATGGTGCTTACCTCACCATATATAATATACGTATGTCAAAAGGTTTTTGGAACATTTGAAGAAAATGACTAAGCATTCTTCCAAGTTTCCAACTGAAAAAGAGACAAAAATCTCATACCAATATTCCTCGTTTTTTTCTCTCTTTGATCTTTTCCAAAAGTAGAAATGTCTATTCATGATTGATTGTAGTTGTAACATCGAAAACTTCACAATTTTAGACTTTTCAATATAATTAGTCGTCCGAGCAGCAAAATATTATATGATCTAGGCGATGATATAGACGCAAAATATTCAACGATGTAATTTGTCAATGGTCTTAAAACCAAATTGTTCACGTATCTAGCTAAGGGTATGAACTGTTATGACTTTTAATAATTGAATTTTTGCAAATCAATAATGTCAGCTCCAGTTGTTAAGTTTGAAAAGTAATGCTTCATCCCCTGAAAATTTAATAATTAGCCAATCCCATCAATCTAATGAGTAAAATTAGGAGCAGAGAAATACTCCCTCCGTCCCATATTATCTGTCACATTTCCTTTTTTTATACATATTAAGAAAATCAATCAATTTGTTAAATTCTATAAACTTTTTACTCATTCTACCAATATTATCCCTTTCTCTCTCCCATTATTTTTATGGTGAACTCTCTCACATTATCACATTATTATATTTACGAGAAAAATTAAATAGGGGTTAATTAGGAAATTTTATTTTAAAAGTGATTAAGGGACATATAATTTGGGACAAGATTTTAGGGGGAAAATGAACAGATAATATGAGACGGAGGGAGGAAATATAATATTATCTCTAGTGCGCTCTTCAAGCAGAATCAAATCAATCTAAATTTAAAGTTTTAAGCTGCGGCTAATTCAAAAGTAGTTAAGCAAGGAATCATGTATGGTTTGGTTTGCAATTGGCAATTGCATTGCATTCAATCCCATTGAGTAATGGTGGGTCTGAAGAGCCCAATTTCTATGGGTCCCAAAAAACCCATGTTTAGAGTCCAAAATCATCTTGTTCAAAATAGGCCCAAGAAATAAAGTTGAAATCTGACCCACTTTTGAGTTTTGACTTTTGAGTGGGTTTTCCACAATTACTTGTGATTTTTTGCTTAATAGAAGAAACTCAAGATTCTCTCCTCAAACTAGGGGAAAAAAAAAACAAAGAAAGTAATGAATGTTAAATGCTATCGTTAGTGTTCTTCTTCGTGCTGAATCCACCAAATTCACAAGTTTCATGTCCTGACTGTTAAGTTGGAGCAATTAGGCCAGGTCACATTCCTAGGACCTTTCACTTTAAGCACCGGATTGTACTCAAAGAAGTTAGCCGGCCGGAGCTCGAATCCACTACTTATTGTTGGCATCAAAGGAAAATCTTCTTGGTATGGTGCATGATGAAAACCCAATGTGTACCACATTACAATGTCCTTGTTCTCTATTCTCCTATTCCTGTTCAAACAAAAAAATATCAACACTATTATTATGTTGCCAATCTCTTGGGAGAGCTTCCCTAATATGGGTTCGGTTCAAAATCAGTTAGAGTCCAATGTGATTACCAGATAATCGCAGTTTATTAAAAAAAATCAATTCACATTTTTTTTTGGATAAGTGAAAATCAATTAACATTATTAAAAGCCAAAAAGCCAAAAAGGTAAAAACAATCCTTGTTAAGACTTACCTGCTGGTCCATGTAGCTAAAGTGTCATCTCCTCTGCTTTGGTCAGTATATAATCCCCCTGCCCATTTTTCAGACATGTTATATGGTGTAACCCAGACATTGTACTTAGTGAAATCTGCCCGAATCTGAGCATAATCATCCTCCGTTAGAAGGGGACTGCTAACTGATCCCGGTATCAGACGGTACCCAACAGAATTACCCATTTTAGTTTTCTTGTTAGGATTCACCATTAATAGATCAGCTGCCTCCATCCCAAGCTTGATTTTTGCATCAGACTCAGTTTTAGCTGTCTCACTAACAACTTTCCAGTAACTTCTTCTTGGTGAGCTTTGGTCTGTGACTCTTGTTGTTTGCAATTTGGATTTGACAAAAGAGTTGGAATCACCATCCACATCAAGATCAAGGTAGTAGGTAAGGAAATGATCATGGTTTGCACCCAATGTGTTTTCTGCCAGTATTGTTCCATAAACTTCCTCATTTATTTGGTCTTTGTGGGTGTATTTTGATCCCCTTACTTCTAGTAATCCAGTTAATCCAACCTGAATGACCATTTAAGAGAAAAAAAAAAATCAATAGAAATGCTTCATGAAAATGGGATTTGTAAAGTTTAAGTAATTTAATGTGACTTAACTGTGACTTTAATTGATCCCATCTGCTTGAATTCCCAGTCATTTATGTAGTCATAATTTCCCACAGTTGACACCATCCGAACCACCAGGCTTACTTCTGGCCTTGCCTCTGAAACCTGCAAAAACACATTAATATCCCAATCCAACAATAAACTTTCAAATCCCAAATCTTCACTTTTAAGAAGGCTTAATGCCCTTTTTGCCCCCTGAACTTGAACTGTTTTAACGTTTTGTTCCATGAACTCTCAATTTGGATCTTTTTTAGTCCTTATATGGTTGGCCTGATAGCACCATCATGTGGCTGGCGTGGCACAAAATGCTACGTGGCAATGACACGTAATCGGTTTGCTCCAACGTGGCAATGCCACGTGGGTAAGATTGGTCTAAGGTGGCACTATCACGTGTCATCTTATATCATGTGGCAATGCCACGTTAGCGGCATGACAATGCCGTTAGGCTAACCGTCTGATAGGGACTAAAAAGGATCCGAATTGAGAATTCAAGGACAAAATGTTCAAAATTAAAGTTATGTGGCAGAAAGGCTTAAGAACCAAGAAGACCTTAATTATTTACTAGTGAAAAATTTGACATACCAATACATCTGGAATCATAGTCTCAGTATGTCGCCACATGATATCGCCAGCATTTCGTTCAAAAATGCAGAAAACATTAGGATATTCAAGAGGCATCCCATCTTGGCCGGCAACAAATCCACTCAAGAAAACTGCATTGGCCGGACAGTCCCTAAGTGGCTGGAGTGGCACTGCACATAAACCATACCCATATTCCCCTGCATCAAAAAATGTTCTGTAATACCATTCTTCTGTCAAATCCATGTATGGCACAAACAATTCTGATACAAATCCCCTATACATCACCCTACGAAATTTCCCCTTCTCAATGTCATATATGGATGCTGAAGATATAATTGGACCAACCCGAGCATCAAAACTCAAATGAAAATCCCAATTAGCCCACCTGATTAAAAAACAGCACAAAATGGTCAAAAGCAGAACATGGGACAAGAAATCTTTAACACATGCAACAAAAATGTCAGACTCAGACGACAAGATTCCTAATTGGGTAAAATCCAACAACTAGTGGCGGGAAAAAAGGAAATAAATATTCATGGTTCATTGTTGGGCCCTCATTACTGTTCTTACCTAACTCTGTTCCCATCAATGGTGAAGCTTGGCCCGTCGGGTTGCACGACCGTGATTCGTTTCAGTTCGGGTCCGAAAGGTGCCCTTTGCTCGGATTCTCTGTAATCTGTCCCCTTAGCTTTTGGAACCGGGACCATGAGTCGATCCTGGAAGTGTAAAATCTTCATTTCTTCGAGATCAACTGTGACGGTGATAGCCTCGATTGGCCTCATGTATATATTAACAGTCCCATCCATATAATAACACATAACTTTAACTATCCTTCTGTTTCTTTTCTTCTCTCCGTACCATCCCACAGTAAAACTTCCGCAAACGACTTGGTCAATCTTGAGCCCTCTTTTACTTATGGAAGCTAAAAATGGTGGATACTTGAGAGGCAACTGGTTTGCAGCTGTTTGTTCTTCGAAAGTGAGTAAAGGGTATCCATAACCATCATAAATTCGATCGGAAACGATTCTTTTGATCGAAAAATCGACGACGATTTCATGACTTTTATGGTTTATGCGTGCAATAACGAAGGCTTGGCGTGGCGGAGGGGTGGCGGAAGAGGTTTGTTTCTCTAGCCATGAAATGACAAGCTGTTTATTGGGTTCTTGTAAGCCTACATATTGAAAGGTTAAGTTATGGTTGGAGGTGGGATATGATTGATTAACGATGGCTTGAACTTGGATGAACTCATTTGGAGTTAAAGAATCTAAAGGGTGTTGGAGTTGGTGGGACAAGGGAACAATGGAGAGGGTTGAGAAGAGGAAGAAAAGGAAGATTTTGAATGAATGGGGAGCCATTGTTGCTCTTTTGTGCTGAATAGCTTAGTTGATTAGTGTGCCTTGTGACTATTGACCTTTATAGCTAGTATTATTCAATTAGCTAGTAATCTATAAAAACCAAAAAAGAAAAAAGAGGAGGGTATGCCGTCTAACGGATAGAAATCCTCTCCCCTATTTCCTGTTCCCCTAGATTTCCACATTCCATGGTATTATAAATTTGTAAATATTTTTTTGTTCAAAAAAAAGAAATTTGCATTTTTGGGGATAATTGTTTTAGAATACCCAAACTTTGTAAGTAGATTGAGAATAATAATACTAGTAAATAAACATTTATACGCTAATTAATTCAACCTGACAACCTTATTTGATTTTTGTATTTCAATTTGTAAATATGGAAGTCAATGTATTTACACATTCTTTAGTTAAGGATCGAGCTAGATAGTAGATAATGTATGGTGCGGGACTATTTCTCCCGGTATTTGTAATCTCTAATTATTGATTAATTAAATTGATTATTTGTTAAAAAATAATGTAAGTCAAACTTATGCCTAATTAACAATCAATGTATTATAACTTTCCCATGCTTTTTTGCATGCAATAGTATAGTAGTTATTATAGTTAGATGAGAGGCATTATTTTGTTTGGCACCGGCCATATAATGAATATCTACTGCAACTCGAAGGATATATATATATACTACAACTTGCATAATGCAGCAACAAACACAAATTGACTCTGGCCAAGAAGAAAAAAAAAACCCAAATGGACAATTAAATGTTTGAATTATCGTCTCTCAAAAAAAATGTTTGAATTATCGTAATTGGACAGACAAATTGTAACTAGTTTAATAATTTGCATTTCTCACATTATCTTTAATTTATTCCAAAACATGACATCTGAAATTACTACTTGGCATTGAGAAACTGAGTTCAAAATGCAGCAATAAATCTTAAATAACAAAAAAGTTTGGCTTCTGGAGAGTGTAATTGCAATATTGCAGAGAGAAAGTGAAAATAGTAGTTTATTTATTCACTAAGAAAACAAAAGAAAATACTCCATCTCTCCATATTATAAGTCCTTTTTTGGTCAACCAACACCAAATTTTGATCAATTATTTATAAAAAATATGTAAAATTTAATTTTAAAAAATATGTGTTGAAAAGTTTGTAATTCAAAGTTTATAAGTGTTATTTTTAAAATTTATTTTACTTTATATTTTTTTATATGCAATGGTCAAAGTTTGTTGTTGGTTGACAAAAAATGACTTATAATATGGGATAGACTACAGAGGGAGTAGTATTTTGTTTTTAAAATTAAAAATTATTCCCTAAATGACACATGTCAACCCTAAACACCGAATATGTAGTCTGCTTTGTATAATTTTCCAATAGATTAATAATTTGCATCACATTGTTTTTAATTTCCAAAACATTATCTTTGAAAAAACTATATTTGTAATTTAGTTAGTAAGTTAGTATGGGCAGATTGGACCACTTTGACTTACCTCTTTTTTTTTTGGGTTCAACTTACCTCTTTTATGGGTGTATATACAGTATATACAGTTATACACCCATGCTTGTATTAATATTGCTAATAGTAGTATACTCTAGCTAATATTAATTTGGACAATAACGCAAGTTTCATATAAGAAACGAATATGCACCCGAGTTGTTAGTTCAATTGGTGAGTGCATCGTGCCTGGATTGTGAGGTCCTTGGTTCAAGTCTCACGGAATGTGAGTTTAGTTTATTTATTTGTTTGTTTGTATGTTAGTTTGGTATGTAGGTTATTTAAGGTAATTTCATTTAGACATTTGGACATATGGAGATTTATTCTGATTGTAATGAAATTTCACTTGTATCACTAAAAAAAAATATAAGAAACGAATATAATTAGTAGTTTCCTATTATTGAGTTGGTGGTCTTTTGGTAGTCGGTTACCACTTACCAGATTAAGCCCATGATGGAACTAGAACGTAGTTAGGATCCTAGGGCCCAATATGGACCTCTATAAGATGGGGCCAAGGCCCAGTCTATAGGGCTCATGGGATTTGAGGATTTCATCATTTATTTATTTAAATAAATTATCGACATTCTTTTCTTGGTGAAAATTCTCAACATTTTTTTCTGCTTTGCCAAGTAAGCTTATATATCTGGATTCTAGAGACTTCTCTAACTAAGGACAACTCGAATTTAACAAAAGGATTTGTAATATTTTCACCCAATTTTGCATTAGTGGATAAGACTTTCTTTTCCTTGTTCTTTTTGCAACATTTCTTTTCCTTTTATTTTAGTAATTAGTAATAGGGAAAAGTCAATAGGGAAAAGGTATAAGTAATTAAAATTTGCAATTAGCAATAAATCAGGAACAATACTTACTTTTTTACCTTAAATTTGTAAGTCTCCAAACAACTAAAAAATATATCCTTATATCCAAACATCTAAATACCTCTTATATTTGTAGTAAGTGTTATTCCTAAGTGTAAATTTAAAGTACTTATAACATCTCTCCCTTAGTAATACTTTTTTCATGTTAGAAATTCAATGATCAACAATGATAATGAGAGGGTCTGGTATGGTAGTAGAGTACTAATCCTTAATTTTACTAGTTAGAGCTCGATCTCTAATAGCCTTCAAATACCAAAAAACAAAAATAATGAGAGCGTTCCATTGAATTTCTTTTTATTTATCCTTTTGTCAAACCAATTTTAATTGTGTTTTTTTTTCCGAAATTATTATCTATTTCATTTTTTAAAAAGAGATTAATTAACATTTGGAAAAGAATTGTTTATTTCTTAAATTAGTATTAAAAAAAATAAATGGACAAAAAAGAAACTCTTGACTCTCAAAAGAACTGTCTCAATCTAGGAAGCTCTAGAACGTAAAGCACAGCAAAGCTCCTTTTCTATTTTTTTTTCTAAAGTGCGTAAGCAGAGAGTCTCTGTGTCTCAACTCTCAAGTCTTCTGGCCTCTTCTACTCTGCACATTCTTTGCCACCTTCTCCATCGCTCCAACCAAAAAACCCAAAGAAACCCATTCTCCAAATTCCAAACTTTGCTTTACTCTCTAGCCTTTGCAGTTGCTCATAACAGGTTTGCATTTTCTCTTTGCTCAATTCTTCTTCTCATTATTAATTATAAACTTCCCCTGTTTTCTTTTTCTTTGTTTACGTCTGTCTTTCTTTCTTTCGTTCTTTTTTTCAATGCATCATCGGAATCATCATATCTCGGATTCTTGTCTGTTTTCTATGTGAATGTAAAAAGAAGTAAAATTATAGTTTCCTGAACTGGGTTGGTTTTGGATTTTATATTTTATTGCTAAAGTTCCTTTTTTTTTTTTCTGGGTTCGATTATGACTTTGTACTGGAAATTTAAGACCCGGATTGTCCACCTGTTTTTTCTTTTTGATAGCTAAAGCTTTCTTATAAATAACTGCTGTGCATTTCAGCGGTGGGTTCATTTGTGTAGTTTCTATAGATTCTGTTTATGAATGTGTTGAAGTTAAAGCCTGTGAATTAGTAAAGAAAGAAACAATATTTTTTATTTTCCAATTCTTTAAAAATCTTTTTGGGTGAATATATGTTTTGGGTGCAAGGTGGTTTCTTGAGTTCTTAGTTTAGACAACCCCAGGCTTGTTGAAGTTTGTTTGTTAATTGGGAATTATAGTACATTTGAAGTGTTTGTAAAAAAACCTATACGAAATTCTGTTTTGAGGCAATTTAGAGTTTATCAGTTTGTCAAATCGAGGTTTGATAAAAGAAATGAAAGATCTGATGCTGGTATCTTTTTCCATGAAGACACGGACTTAATGTGTCTCTTAAGTTTCTTGTTTCTAAGCAACCCATCGTCTAATTTCATCATATTTTTCTATGATTGTTTTTCACAAGTTGTGTAAGATTGTTAACCTCCTTTTTATAGGATTATGAGTATGCTGACAAATTCCGTTTCTGTGTGATTATCTTGTCAAAGTGCAGGGATGGCTGAACCAGCATACACTGTGGCATCTGACAGCGAAACAACAGGGGAGGAGAAATCTTCACCTGCATTTCCTGAAATCGCAATTGGAATTGATATTGGAACTTCACAATGTAGTGTTGCTATCTGGAATGGCTCACAGGTAGAGCTTCTCAAGAATACTAGGAACCAGAAGTTAATGCGGTCATATGTCACTTTCAAAGATGAAGTCCCTTCAGGTGGGGTGAGCAATCAACTTTCCCATGAGCATGAAATGTTAACTGGGGCTGCTATCTTCAACATGAAACGTCTAATTGGACGAGTTGATACTGATCCAGTTGTTCATGCAAGCAAAAGCCTTCCCTTTCTGGTTCAGACTTTGGACATCGGCGTCCGTCCATTTATTGCTGCCTTGGTGAACAATGTTTGGAGATCTACCACACCTGAAGAAGTTCTTGCAATATTTCTGGTCGAATTAAGAGTCATGGCTGAAGTTCAATTGAAGCGGCCGATAAGAAATGTTGTATTGTCCATACCAGTTTCATTCAGCCGCTTCCAATTAACTCGAATAGAACGCGCTTGTGCTATGGCTGGTCTTCATGTTCTTAGATTGATGCCAGAGCCAACTGCTGTTGCATTACTATATGCACAGCAGCAGCAGCAGATGGTACATGACAATATGGGTAGTGGAAGTGAAAAGATTGCTCTTATTTTCAATATGGGTGCAGGGTATTGTGATGTTGCTGTAACAGTTACAGGTGGAGGAGTTTCACAGATAAAATCCTTGGCTGGAAGTGCAATTGGGGGAGAAGACCTCCTTCAGAATATGATGCGCCATCTTTTGCCAAATTGGGAGAAGCTCTTCTCAAGCCGTGGAATCAATGAGATCAATTCAATGGGGTTACTTCGAGTTGCAACTCAGGATGCCATACACAAGCTCTCTTCCCAAGACACTGTCCAAATTGATGTAGATTTGGGTAATGGGTCAAGAATATGTAAGGTGGTGAACCGGCAGGAATTTGAAGAAGTAAACAACAAGATATTTGAGAAGTGTGGGAGTCTCATAATCCAATGCTTAAATGATGCAAAGGTAGAGGCAGATGATCTGACTGATGTAATAGTTGTTGGTGGCTGTTCATATATTCCGAAAATAAGAAATCTCGTCAAGAGCATTTGTAAAAGAGAACTTTACAAAGGAATGAACCCACTAGAAGCAGCAGTCTGTGGGGCAGCACTGGAAGGGGCAGTGGCTTCAGGAATCAGTGATCCTTTTGGAAGCTTGGATTTGTTAACCATTCAAGCCACACCTCTGGGAATTGGGATCCAAGCAAATGGAAATAGATTTGTGCCGATTGTACCAAGGAATACTACAATGCCAGCTCGGAAAGAACTGATCTTCACAACTGTTAATGATAACCAGACTGATGTATTGATTATTGTATATGAAGGTGATGCAGAGAAGGCAGAAGAGAATCATCTGCTGGGCTATTTCAAGATTATGGGAATTCCGCCAGCACCTAAAGGAGTTCCAGAGATAAAGGTTTGCATGGACATCGATGCATCAAACGTGCTGAGAGTTTTGGCCGGGGTTATGCTGCCAGGTTCTCAACAACCTGTAGTTCCTATAATGGAAGTAAGGATGCCAACTGTTGATGATGGGCATGGTTGGTGTGCTGAAGCTCTGCATAGAACATATGGGGCTACTCTAGACTTGGTGACAGTGCAGCAGAAGATATGATATTGAGACTCAAAACCCTTTCTTCACTTGCATGTTTCATTTGAATGTTCTAATGTTCTTTCAACCAGAGAAAACCAGTGTTCAAGTAGAAACAGTTTGTATAATGTGTTTTTCATACAAAGACTGATGTAATAATGAAATAAAGCATGTAATGATGTAAAAAGGCTACTTTGCTGCTGTGTTTAGTAAAGTGAAAGTTTTGCCTGTTAATATCAAGATGAATGAGTAGAAATCAATCACCTTCTCTGATTCACTCTTGTTTGATGGTACTGAGCAGCTGGATTCCTCAAAACTAATAATGTAATTAAGGAATTATCGTGAACATTTCTTTCAAAATGGAATCAATAATTTATATAGGAATTGGAATTAGCAGCACGTTTCATCTTTAGCCAACTCATTTATAATTCATGAACCACAATCCCAGTTTTAGGAAGTTATTGAGAGTGCACTAAAGGACTTTGCTTCTGGACTTAACCTTCATGTGTCGTATACTCATTTGATTCTTACAAGAATTCAATGGGCTGCCAATGGAGTAGATGATTTGTTTCAAAATGGAAAAGAAAATTCAATGAGCTGAGGTGGCAGAATCCGTTTTCTCAGTTTCAAGTTTTGAAAAAGTTTCTCATGTGGACCCACCAAGTAAAACCTGCATGTAATAGACGTTACATTAGAAACAATCTATTTATAATCCACTTCTTTACGTTCCAGTAACTCAAACGACTAGCTACCCAGTAGCCAGAAACAACAGAACAAGTATTTGCCAAACAGAACTGCTGAGTTTCACCTGTGAGTATTCCCTTTGGAATTCCATTCTTCTCTTTTTTCAGTTTTTTTATTGGTTTTCTTGTTGTAAGGGTTTTTTCTCATCTAAATCTGAAATGGTTAATTTTGTGCTCAATTCATTTCCTTGAGGTTATTCATATGTTTATGTGTATCCTGTTTATGTTGATTAGAAAATCTGGAAAAATGGCCCCTGTATTTGCTATGAGCATCATGATTCTTGGGATTCTTGCTTTTCACCCAAAAACAGTCTTTGGTGAGTAATTCTTATCATTTTCAGTGCTTCATTAATGATTTCTTTCTACAATTCCAAATGAGTTTTTTTTTTTTTTTTTTTTTTTGCAGGTGGTGATACTGGCATCAACTATGGCACAAATGGAGACAATCTGCCATCTGCAAAACAAGTAATAGATTTCCTCACAACACAAATGAGCAGCAAAATCACATTAATTCGCGTCGAAGATGCCAGCCTTGAAATCTTAGAGGCCTTGAGTGGAACCAATTTGGTAGTAACCATAGGTGTCCCAAATGAGGCAATTCCCTATGTAGCATCAAGCCAAGATGCTGCAGATAAATGGTTCCAAGACCACATTGTCACATACACCAGAAGAGGAGTTAGGTTCCGTTATCTCTGCGTAGGCAACGACGCGGTCCTAAGTACAATTCTTGCATCTCAAGTCATAAGAGCCATTGCAAATCTGCATGAGTCAATTAGGAAAGCAGGAATTGATTACCTATTTGTCTCAACTGCTGTAGGAAGTGGTGTCTTAGGAGCCTCATATCCACCTTCTCAAGGCCAATTCGCACCTGGGGTGTCCCAAATCATGAGCAATCTCACTTCCTTCTTATATAGCATTGGCTCACCACTTTTAATCAATGTGTACCCTTTCTTTGCCCTTGTATCAGAGCCTGACCATATTTCATTAGAATATGCTTTGTTTCAGTCTCAAACACCAGTAGTCATTGATGGGAACTTGGCGTATTACAATCTATTTGACGCTATGGTAGACGCCTTTTTAGCAGCAATGGTGAGGGTTGTGGGAAAGGAGGATGTCAAAGTTGTTGTGTCCGAAACCGGGTGGCCAACTGCAGGTTATGAGCCCTTTTCAAGCATAGAAAATGCAAGGATTTATAACAACAAATTGAGGGAGCATGTTATTGGAGTAGGGAAAACACCAAGAAAGGCTGATATGAATATGGAGGTTTATATCTTTGACATGTTCAATGAAAATTTCAAGGGTAAGGGAAATTTTGGAACATTTTATCCAGACTTCAGACAAGTATATCCATTGTGGTAATTAATATATGTTATTACTTGATGAAGGGGCTTCAAATTCTCCAACTATATGTTATAGTATATATGATATGTAGTTCTTGAGTTTGATTTTCTATTGAATAAAGCATATTTTTACATTATAGTGTATATGATTTTTAATGGGCTGCATTTCTGGATTTTTTTAAGACCCAAAAGCCATAAGAATTGGGCTTTTAAGTACAGTTTTTCAAGTAATTAGATTGGCTTCCTAGGATGGCATGTGAATCCATTTGAAGTGTTGAGTTACAAACTATTTTTATGGGTAATTAGTATATTCAATGTGAGTGGTAGCTTCACTTTCAAATTTAAGGAACTTGTATGCTTGTGAATGTCTTTAACTATTTAAACAAGGTGATTCGTTAGCTTTATTTATAGAAAAGAAAGTAATAGAAAAGACAAACCATGAACATTGTAGGATCAAGAAAGAAATCTTAATCCAATTGGAAACTAATAAGGGTATCCTGAAACATTATTAGCCCGAGACTAATTTCTTCCGGACCGAGAACAAGAAATGTTAAGATCTTTCCAAATGCGTATATGGGGATAAAGGTACAAATTGCTTACCATTTCCTCTAATCATTTTTTGGTAAATATCATAAAAATACAAAGCAAGTTACAGAAAGAAAAGGAAATGACATGAAATAATTAATAGACATAAGACATTAATTTAAGTACAGAAAACTAGAAAGTACCAAAAAGATAATTGAAGGGAGATATATATATGCATTGCAAAAGAACAGAAGAGTGTCAACTTGAGAAAAGATAATTCCACACCTAACAATGAAAAAACAGAAATGCTCAAATCTCTCTGAAATCTCAACAGTGCTCTTTAGGAGCAGAAACAAAAATCACAATGCTCAGTAAAAAAAAAAAAAAAAAA